>JAPPVO010007743.1:0-41401 GCA_030407325.1 Camellia japonica
ACAGCTAAGTACAAAAACAGTTCTTCCCCAGGTTCAGGTGTTGAGAGGACTGGGGCCGTTGTTAGATATTTTTTTTAGGTCAGCCAAAGCGGCCTCACATTCCTCAGTCCATAGAAAGTCCGCGGTCTTTTTCACCAAGTTGAAGAAAGGTTTACATTTGTCTGAGCTTCGGCTTATGAACCTGTTTAGGGCTGCGGCCCTTCTAGTAAGCATTTGTACCTATTTTGTCGATGTTGGGCTCTGTAGATCTACGATGACCTTGATCTGATCTGGGCTGGCCTCTATGCCCTTCTTGTTACCAAGTACCCTAGAAACTTACCAGATCTAACTCCAAATGCGCACTTTGATGTGTTGAGTCGGAGCCGATTTGTTTTGAGGATTTCAAATACCTCTTTTAGGTCGGCAAGATGACCCTTAGGCTCCTTGGTCTTCACGACCATGTCATCGATGTAGACTTCTATTGTTTGGCCAATCAAGTGTCTGAACATCTTGGTTACTAACCTTTGGTAAGTTGCTCCTGCGTTTTTCAGCCCAAAGGGCATTACTCTGTAACAGTACAGGCCTTTTGGGGTGATGAACGCTGTTTTCTCTTCATCTGGGGGGTACATGGCTATCTGGTGGTACCCCCTATAAGCGTCCAGGAAGCTCATCCTTCTATGTCCAATGTGGCGTCTACCAATTGGTCAATCTTGGGCAAAGGAAAGCTGTCTTTGGGACAGGCTTTATTCAGGCGTATAAAATCTACGCAGACCCTCCATTTACCGTTTTTTCTTCTTTACCACCACGGTGTTTGATAGCCATGTCGGATAATTGACTTCTCTAATGGCCTTGGCTTCCAGTAGTCTGTCTACTTCTTCCTCCACTGCTTCGACGTGCATCAACTCGGTCTTCTAGCTCGTTGTATTACAGTTTGGCCGACCTGTCGACGTTCAGTCTGTGACATGTGACCTTGGGGTCAATGCCAGGCATTTCATAAGGTGTCCAGGCGAACACCTCTATGTTTTCTCTCAAAAAAGCTTCCAGTTCTCTTTCTTCTTCTTCGGCTAAGCCTAAGCCGAGAAGAAAGAAGCGCTCTTCATCGCCCTCCTGGACGAGGATTTTCTTTAGTGTTTCCTCACTCTTCTCGGCCGGCTCCTTGCCGACATCATCTAGGACCTCCATGTCCTCATCTTCAATCTCTGCCTTCCCTGGTTCTTGTATGTTACAGGTTGTTTTCATTGCTGCCATGGAGTAATTTTTTGCCTGCAGTTGATCTCCTCTGACTTCTTCAATCCCATGTTCTGTTGGGAACCCCAATAGTTGATGCAACGTTGAGGGAACTGCCCCCATTGCATGCAACCATGGCCTTTCCAAGATGATGTTGTATGGTGAAGGTGTGTCAATCACGATGAACTCTGTCCTGATCTTCTTAGTGCCGGCTTGTACTTCCAAGTTTGTAGCGCCCAATGGCCACGTTGGCGTTCCATTGAAGCCGACCATCAGGCCATTCGATTGCTCCATGTCGTCTGGGTGAAGGTCCAGCTCCTTGTAACATCTAACATACATGATGTCATAAGAGCTGCCTTGATCTATCAGGATGCGTTTCACTTGGTACTCCCCAACCTGGAGGGATACTACCAAGGCATCATTATGTGGATGCTGGACCATCTCTAGGTCGGCTTCAGTAAAAGCTATCATCGGTCCTTGGCACTCCTCTAGCCGATGTCTTTTTTCCCCGACTTGGTAGACATGCTGTAGATGTCTTACCCTCTGGGTCTCTCCTCTGACTTCGTTTTCGTTGACCCTCGAGTGGATCACATTAACCACCCGTGGTCCCCCTGCTTGTGGTTGCTGTCCTGGGGAAGGCGGGGCTGCTGGTCTTGGGGCAATCTTGCCTGTTCCTCTCTTGTTCTGGCTTCATCGATAAGGTCCCTCAGATGGCCTTGTCTCACTAAGTCCTCCAAGTGTGCTCTTAGGGCTCTGCAACCCTGAGTTGGGTGCCCCTCTTCTTGTGGTAGGCACAACGCCTACCAACGTTCCTTCCCATATATTCTCCTGGGGCCTTTGCCGGTGCCCTGAATAGGGTTGGTTTCGAATTTGATCTAGGACTTTGTGGATGGGAATTCGGAATACAGTCGTCACTGCTTGCTTACCCCTTAATTCCGTCTCCGTTTTGCTAAATCGTTGTTACCTCGGCCTCGCTTCGGCGAGCCGTTCCCTTTTTCCTGCTTTACCTCCTTATTCTCCGATGTATCCTCCTCAGCTCTGGCATATTTCTCGATTCTCGCCATGAGCTCTTCCATCTTTTTGGCAATGTCTTTGCCAAAGATTTCCGTAGTGAACAGTCATTTTCAGGCCGTTCTTGAAAGACATGACCGCCACTTCTTGGTTGCATTCGGGTATTCGATTGACACCTCGTAGTATCTTTTTGCATAGGCCCTAAGGCCTTCATCCTTGCTGATCTTTAGAGCCATCAATGCGTCCACCCTTAATGGCTGCAGCTTGTTTGTCACGAACCTGGCCACAAACATCTCGGCACAGCCTTCCCAAGTCTTCACGCTTCCCTTTGGCAGTTTGTGGAACCAATCTGATGCAATCTCCCCAAAGGACGAGGGGAATACTTTGCAGAGCAACGGCTCGTTTCCACTGTATAATGCCATTGAATTCAAGAATAATCCGACGTGGAAGTTAGGGTTTGACTTACCATCGTATATTTGAAACCTCGGCATACTGAATCTCTTCGGTGCCTCAAATTTGTCCAGCTCTACCGAGAACGGTGTCCTCGGCTTGTCGGGTGAGGTAACCTCGGCTTCAGCATTCTGTTCCTTCCTCTTGAGGTAATTTCTCAAGTCTTCTTTACTCCTCCCCGGAGCTCGGCTATCTTTGGACTTCAGCTTTTTCGGTACACTACTTTCGGCCTCGTGGTGGGCCCGTTTTGATCTTTCTCCATGGGTTGTGTCAAAGCAGAGCGCCTGCCCTTGGACATGCCGATGTTCTCTGGGCTCTGGGTCCTTCGTGTGATATGTCCTTTGGGACTTCTCTTGTCTCGGCTCCTCTCGTCCGACTTCCCTGGAAGGCGGGTGAGAGTGTCTTCCGCTCCTGGCGTGTTGAGGTGCTTCGGGAATTATTTTCCTTCCTCCCTTCTGGGTGTTGATTGTTGGGATCGGCGTGTCCTGCAGTGGGTACGGCGGCTGCATGACATTGTTTTGCATCATGAAGTTGACGACCGACTGTAGGTCTGCCAACTTGTCTGCCAAATCTTTTACTTCCTCATCTCTCCGTAGGCAGGCACCTATCCCTCCATACCTGGAGGTTATCTTCGTTATAGTACCTGCTTTGGTCTGTCTTTTTTGAAGTGTCGCCCTCCTGGCCGACGCCTTTTCCTTCGTGCCCCTGGTCACGGGCTTCTTCGTTGTGGTTGTCTCCTTCAATGTCAAGGTCGATAGGCCTGCCACTCCCAGCGGGAACGTCGTCCCCAACCTTTTCTTTTTGTGCGTTACTGGCCATCTATTCCTCTTTCGTTCCCACAGACGGCGCCAAATTGTGTGAGTGATTTTCCGATCACACTGCCCACCTTAGTAATTCAGCTGTAGAACACAGGCAGAATAGATGGCACCTTACTGTCCTGCACAGAAAGAGAAGGCTCCCGCGGTGGTTCTTCCACCCGGGGGCACTCCGACGATCAAGTCAGTATATCTCTCAAAGATTATCTAATACTCAACTCACTAGCTTGAGTATATAAAAACATACCTTAGACCCATGGAAGTGCCTCTCTTTTATAGTCAACACAATCCTAGTTCTACTAGAAGCCTGATTTCTATGGACTCCAATTCTGTACTTACTTTGGACTCCTCAAGAGATAAGGATAGACTCCCTAAAAGTGTTATCCTTATCCATCCTGAAGTTTTTCTTCATCCTAGGACTCTTGTCCTTCATCTGTTTATCTCGGATTCCGATGTCTTCGGAGGTAACCTCGACCTTGCCGAGATAACCTCGGCATAACTACCACGACACGTGGCACCTTGGCTGATACGTCGGCGTCACCTTGCCACGTGTTGGTACTCAGAAATATATCCCCACAATATAAATACTCAAAATCTTGTTTGGTTGAGTTTTCAAAACTTAATTTCTAATTTTTTTTTTTAAAAAAAAATAGAAATTAGTTTGACAAAAATAAAAACTAAAAAAAATATTATTTTCTAAATTTTCAAAAATTATTTCCTACCTAAACAAGAGAAAATTATGTGAAAATAATGACTTTATTTTTCATTTTTTTACCAAATTAGTTGTTGAAACTTGTTTCAAAAATATATTAAAAAGTCAACCCAATAGAGCTTTTTGGAAGGATGGAAGTAAAATTATATAAATTTTAAAGGGGGTTCAAATGGGAGAGGCATGCCCCGTTTGTGCTTCTATGTGTCTGCCACTGCTCTTTACTTCACAATTAAAATACTTATATAAGTTTAACTTGCTTATTAAAAGAGAATTTGTCTACATGTAAAAAAATACATTGAGAAAAGATGTGTTGAGAATAAAAATAATAAAGAAATTGGTCAAATAACTTTCACCCACATCTCAATGTCACATTAATCAGATTAATCCAATAGAGTAATTAACTTTGTCATGTTGGCACTTTTCTTCACACAAAATATGTTAAGCAACTCGAATGTTCTTATAATTAATTTGGCAATTGTCTCAAAGTTCATATCATTAAGTTCAGATTTAGTGCAAGATCATAGGGAGTAAGAGGAAGAAGATGTGGTGGTTGTGATGGAGACACATAAGAAAATAAAAAGAGATGAAAAAGTGACAAAAAGACCAAAAGAAGAGAAGTAGTCTGATTGCTGTGAGGTGGAGAAGAATAGAGAAAGACGTGAGTTTGAGTGGGAAGATATTTTTTTGGAAAAATGTTTGAATTTATGTGGTTCGAATAATTTGAATGTATCAAAATAACGTTGTTTTATCTCTAAAATGATGTCATTTTAACACATTTGAGTTATGAATTTTCGGGCCACCAAGTATTACTGATTTTTAATTCTATTGGATAGGTCCAACTTTTGCGTAATTAAAGGTAAGAGAAGAAGGGAAACACGTGGATTGAGAGAGAAAATGTATCTTTAATTCTATTAGACAAATGACAAATTAATAATAAAATGACAGAGAGTAAGGATAGACAACTAGGAGAGAGTATCTCAACCCTACAGCTAATCGAATGTCGTTTTTATTTTTTAATTTATTTGTTCTTAGGAATAGAAATTTAAAATAAATATGAAGATAAAACTTGACAAACTATTTAAAAATAATAATGAAAACACAATTTAAAAAAGGAGGATTTTTTTTAGGATCCCTGATATTAAGATTTTATAGCATAAAGGAAATTCAATATTTTCATAATGTTTAAGGTCCCTCAAATTGATCTAGAGAAATTTCAACCCAGAGAAATTTGAAATTTCGCTAGTTTGTTTAATTTTTTTGATTTTCTATGTTTTGAAATTTCTCCAGGGTTGAATTTTCTCTAATTTGCTCACAAATAACTTAGTGATTTGTTCACAATTTTCTCTGTGTATTTGACTAATATTCTTTGATTTACTCATAATTTTCTCTATGTTTTAACCAAACCAGAGAAAATTGTGTCTATTACTTTTCTGTGTTAATTTTCTCTGTGTGATGGCCAGAGAAATTTGTTGATTTTCTCTGGCCAAATCACATTCTCTCACTGTGATCAAATCACACATTCAATTTCAATCCACAATTTCAAGTAACCAAATCCATAATCTAAAAACTCAAAATGAATTCAAACCTTATCAAAATTTCTAACATCAACTATCTTCAAACAAGACACCTTAAACTCTATCAACAAATCTCTCTCCATCAATGCCAACTTCACCAACGCCTCCACTGCAGTCAATCCAGAGAAATTTTCATCTAGATAAATTTCAAACCATTTCTTTGGTTTGTTCAATTTTTTTGTTTTCTTTGCTTTGAAATTTCTCTGGGGTTGAATTTTCTTTAATTTGCTTACAAATATCTCTATGATTTGTTCATAATTTTCTCTGTGTATATTGATATTGCTTTGTGGAAGTTTGAGACCACCAAATACTACTGCATTGTCATTGATGCTCCTGGCCATCGTGATTTCATCAACTCCACCACTGGTAGTTTTGAAGCCGGTATTTCCAAGGATGGCCAAACGCCTGAGCAGCATGCTAGAAACAAAATTCAGCTCTTTTGAAATTTCTCTGAGTTGAGAATTTCTCTGGACAAGGGAAGAATTTCTCTAGACTCACTTCAACTCAGAAATTTTTTCTCAAAGCCAGAGAAATTTTCCTCACCAACCCAAAGAAATTCACTCAAATTAGAGAAATTCCCCCTCTCCAAATCACTCAACCCAGAGAAATTCACAACTCAGAAATTCCATTTTCTGTCACCATTCGAATCCGACCACTTAGCTTGCTTGATCTTCTCAAGCTGAACCTGAGTATCCTTGAACAGCTGCATCCTCTTAACCCCCAAATGTTTAGCAAATTGCATCCTCTACTTCTCCAATTCAATCATCTACCTCTGCTTCTTCAATTCCTCATAAAATATGAATCATCCACCACCAGAGACGGCGGTTTCTAAGGAAACACCACCTGCTGGACCACCAGCCCCGGTAGCTCACACTTCCTATCTTCATAACAATCGATAAATTCAGATAATCTTCCTATAATTTTCCCTTGAAAATCGGAGCTTTATCACCTATCTCCATGAATTTCACCTCCAATTTTACCTTCTAGATCCACAAAGCTTGTGTACCATATAGAGAGATGGGTGGTAATGGCAAGCTTCACAAGTGGAAAATCTCTATATACAGATCACCATCGTCATCACCATTGTCTTCCAAGTCCAAGTCCAAGCACAAGGAACCTCCTACAGAGTACGTCTGTCCCATTTCTGGTTCCTTGATGTTCGATCCAGTCGTCGTCTCTTCAGGCCAAACCTTTGAGAGCATGTGCGTACAAGTCTGTAGACACCTAGGTTTTGCTCCTCTACTTCCCGACGGCTCTAACCCCGATTTCTCCACTGTCATCCCTAATTTGAATCTCAAATCGACGATTTTCAACTGGTGCGACTCCTCCCGTACCGAACGCCCTCGATTACCGGATTACAGCTCCGTCGAGACCACGGTTTATGGGTTAATGGCTTCTGCGAGAGAAGACGACGATGATTCGAAAATTAGGGTTTCTGAGAGGAAGTTGTTGAAGGGCGTCGCTGAGAATCCACCTGTTTTGTTCTCGCATGCGGCGACTGAGTTGAATCACCGAGCGAACCATTTCTACTCATCGAGTTCTGAGGAATCGGTGATCGCGAACGTTCAATTAACTCCTCTGCTTCCATTCACGACTCGGCCGATGTGTTTCTTGCCATCGTCTACTTCGAATTCATCAGAGATCGCTGCTGATGAAACGCTAAACCCTAATTCGATCTTTGAGGACGAAGAGTTCGTTGTGAAGCTCAAGAGTTTGGACGTGTTTGAGCAAGAACAAGGTCTGATAGCTCTGAGAAAGCTCACGAGGATGAAGGAAGAAGCTAGGGTTTGGGGTTGATGTAGGGGAGAGAGAGGGAGAGAGAAAGTGAGAAGAGAGAGACCAAACTCAGTTTTTGAAACCCTTTCGTTTCTTCTTAAATTTCTCTGTGATATATGAGTTTGGGGTTGAAGAACTTTAGACATCATAAAATAATATTGTGAATCTCTTCTATTATTAAAAGTGGGAGAGGGACCTTAGACTAATTTTCCCTTTAAAAAATGCTTCTAAATTTTCAGAAATTGTTTGCACAATAAATGTAAAAACAATGAGTGTTTTATTTACCTTTTATAAATTCAACTTTTTAGACCATCTTTAATGGTTCACTAAATGATTTATCAAATTTAAATTTGATGAAAAAAATTCACTTTTTGCTACTCTAACCCATCACTAAATCTTTCATCAAATTTAGGATTTTTCAAATCTTTCATCAAAGTAAGGATAGATATGTCTTTTATAAAATCACTACTCATAACCGTTTAATATTCACTACCAAATGTTCTCTTAGATAACCACCTTGAAACAAAATTTTGTGAAAGATTTACTTTGGCCGGTCGATCGGCCAAACATTTGCTCAGTCGTGAGATGATTTTGATGAAATTTTAAAAACCTATGTTAGAACATTGATATCAAATAAAACTTTTATTCAAATTTTATGGAAAAAAAGAAAAAGAAAAAAAAGAAGATGAACAGTTTGACATGCCATTAAAAATGAACTTAAAAAAAAAATTAAACATTTACAGAATTTTTGGATTTTTTGACCGTTGGAGGTGAAACTTTGAAAGAGCGCGGCAAATTTGAAGAGAGAGAGAGAGAGAGAGAGAGAGAGAGAATGGAGGATTCAGGAGCGATTCTCTGTCAGATCTCTTCTCTCAAGGATATGCTCGATCAGGTTCACCATATCCCTATCACAATACCTACATTTTCGGAATCTCAGATAAAAAATCTATAGGGTTTCTACTAAAATTTTGCTTGAATTCCATTTCTTTTCAGGTGAATGAAGAAATCGAAGAGGGAATTCAGATCACCAGAGAGATAGAGTCGGAAATCGTGAAGTGTTCCGAAGTCGAGAGCGCTTTGGCAGTGAGAGAATCGGAGCTGATGAAGATGGTCTATATGTTGGACTTTGAGATCAGTGGATTGATTGCAGTGACTGGTAAACCAAGTGTTTAAATGTTCTTCTTTTATACCATATGCTATAGAGTTAAAAAATTGTAATATATTTGATGGAGCCTATTTGGAAGATCAAGGGTTTGAACAATTAGGTTGATTTGATGATTTAGGCCTCAAAGTTTGAGAATATGTTTTTTTAGTAACTTGGCTTTTTGACTAAAATATGATATAAAAAAAACTAGTATGTTTGGGATGACTTTCATTTTTTTACAAAGAGATGTGCACAAAATAGGGTGAAAATGAAATCTTTGACTTTTTGATATAAGTTGTTGGCTTTTTGATTTTTTTAGTGACTTTTTGGCTTTTAGGCTAAAAAGTGAGGTTGCCAAAGGAGGCCTTAGGCTCCTGTTTGGTAGGAGAGAAAAAGTAAAGGAAAATGAAAATGAAATTCATGTATAATTATTTTTAGTAGTAGGATATTAGAATCAGATTAAGGATTGTAAAATTTTGTCCCAAAAAAAAAAAAAAAGTTTATAATAAATTTTAGGGTAGAAACACACTTAAAATATAAGGGTAAATTAGACTCACCTCCCGTATATTTAGAGGAACTATAGTTAATTTAATACTTTTGGCATAATTACATAAGCGTCCGTTGAGATTTTAATTCATATAACAATTAGGTCATTTTTCATAATAATTCGTTAGTCGTATGAAAGAAAAAACAATATTATCATCTATTTTGAACTAAAATATATATATTTATTTTTGTTTATTTTAGCATCTACCCACTATTTGCATTAGTCGTTTTAGCCATACTAAAAGGAAAGTTAGTATAATTACGTCAAAAGTGTAGGGCTAAACGTATTTGATTCAAACCTTTGGGGAGGTGAGTGTAATTTACCCAAAATATAATAAGCCCCACACGTTTCTCAAAATTATATTGACATCCTTTTTATTAAGGCTAAAGCAATTGGAGCTGATAGATAGTGTATAGACACATCGATAATCAAAGCTAAATTTTATATTTAGTGTAAAAGAGATGAAAAATGAGACAAAATTTTATATGAATTAAAATTTTAAGGGAGCATAGTGAATTTCCTTGTGAATTATGGCAAACTTATGAGTTTCCTTCTCATAGTGCAGCATTATTATTTTCTTCATCTCCTAATTCTCTTTTGTCTTGCTTGTTCATAGCCGATTCAAGAACCTCAGTAAAACTCCTGGAGGAGGAGATATGTTGTCTAAGGGTGAAGCATGATGAGATCCTTCAAAGAATTAACAACATGCGGTACTGGTCAAAATCTATGTGAATGTGCATAAAAAAATAAATATAATACTACAGGTTATCTGAATCTCTTACTTTGTGCAGTTTGGCCAATCTCAACATTGTTTGCACAGTTTGCACAATTGAAACAGATATATGGAGAGAGAGAGAGAGAGAGAGAGAGACTGAGGAATTTATCTGTACAATGGCTGTCTATGAATCCTTTGCTTAAAAGTTTCTAAACCTCTTTCTCAACTTACAAGTGTCTTTCATGAGCTAAATGGTTTACTGGTCATCATAATCAGCCATTACTGTACAAACTCCCCAATTTAGTACTCCATATCTTGTCTACTATTAGACAGTAATCAATTAAAGCTTATAGATCTAGAGATGCAGTTTCTCCAGCATTTGTGATGAAGTTGTCTCACGAACTAATTCATGTTAGTAAACTTGGATTATCCATAATCAAGTTCAAACAGTTATACTTGGATAACATGAAAGTAGTTTGTATATTCCCCTGTTTTTCAACTCTCTTGTTGAGATTTCTGGTCTGTTCTTATGTTGTCAGATTTAATCGATTTACATTTCAATGCAGGATTAAATTGTTCTACTGCAAAAGAGGTTGGCAGTTTCACTTTCATAGTGTTCCACACATAATTATTATTACACTCGTTGTTCTGGATAACAAATGGTGTCTGCATATTCTTTGTGTTGTTTCACAAATAAGATTTGTTGCCTTCAATAATTTTGGATGCTACCAGCATGCTTGGTTTGGTTTTGTAAAGTCTTGTGTTAAGTGTAAAGAAGCTAGTTCTTTGATTCACTGTACTATTACTATGTCTGTAGAGCTATAATTGTTGTTTGGAACATTCCCTCTACACGGCTCCACTGCTAGCAATTTTTTGTAATGCAGTAGATTTGGAGAGAAACATGGGTGTAACGTGCTTGCCACAGATAAGCTGATGTATATATTTCTGAAACCCATCCACTTGTTTAGCAAATTAGTAATTCTTTCATGTCAAGTCTTATGGGTAATTCTCTCTATTTGACATTTGATGAGGTTTTGTGAAATTATTTAACAGCTATTGGAATGTCTAATACTATTCCATTACCTGGAATTTTGCAATCCTTTTTCCAAATAAAAATCTCTCAAAGGTGTGATAATCCCATAAAAGTGATACCAGCACTTTAGTTTTAGAATTTACTTCATCTGATTTCCTCATATAACCAACTGAATTGTTTTGGCACAGGGAAGGGTTCACTACATCATGCCTAGATTTCCAGAGGAATATTGAAAAGGGACAAAATGATGTACTGGGGGATTTATTATCAGAAAAACAGCTTCTTGAAATTGAATTTCATCTTTTAAATAAGAAAAATAATGCTTTGCAGAACTCAATGTCAGCATTTGTGGAGGAGATTCTTGAGGATCTTCATGGTTCCAATTATGGTAATGTTGATTTTCTCTTATTAGATCTTGGATGGTCTAATGGGCTTTCTTGTGGCATGATTGGCATTCCTCTTTTGTACTCAAAAGTCTTGTAACTGTTGTTATGTTACCTAATGCTAACAATTTAGAACTTGAATGAAAATTTGTTATCTTGTTCAAAGCACTTGATTTGATAAGGGATACTAAAACCATCATTCATGTGTACCAAGATATTAGATGTAATCTTATATGCTAATTGTTGTTGAATGCAGGTTTGCATTTTGAGTTAGAGAACGGGAAGATTGAGAATGAGAAATTGCTCAAGGATATCAATGAGTTGAAGACCACACTGATTTCATGTCTTTCAATTTGACAATGAACAATCGTATAACTTTATTATGCTTTCTGTCATTAAAATTTTATCCTTAAGAACAATTTTTAAGTTGTAGTCAGTTTGTTCATGTTGTACCAAACCATGGAATTCTTACGTGATCTCATCTTTTTATGACTTGTTATTGGAATTATCTTTTCCATTTTTGACATGCAACAGAATTTTTGTGTCATATCCAAAAATGTAAATGCATACATCTGAGAGTCAAACCAAATATTTTGAATGTTACTTTCACATTACAAGTAATAAAGAGAACATAAAAGTTTATCATGAAGGGGAGATTTTAAGGACACTATCCATAGAATCAAAATATGTAGAATTAATATCAAAATATACTTTTATAGTATTGTTTGGTCATCCTACAAACTTTGGAAGGAAAAATGCCTCTAGAATGAGGATTGTTCAGACTGTAGGTATTAGGTTCTGCATTACATACTTCATAAGCTAGTTAGACCACTGACTTCCTGTACCGTTGTTTCTGTTGAGATTTTGAAATTGTACTTGGAAAGAGATTCTAATCTTGCTTTTATCATTGAGGATGTTAATTGATGTATTCGAACCACAGTCATATATACATTTTTTTCCCAAAATTGTCGAATGTTGTTTTGGTAGAAAAGAATTTGATGCGAGCAACTTAATTGTATCATTGGTGTCATTAGGAAACATTTAGTTTATGGAACTATCCTTGTCCTAATGAACATATAATGGGAATTACAAATCATTTTCATTATAATACTAAAAACCAATAATATTAGGCAAGGAGAATGCAATAACTAGAGTCCTTGCATTATGAATGAGAGAATAATAGTGGTTCTAGTTTTTTTTTTTACAAGTAAATTATATCGTAAGCCTTTGAACTTCGACCCTTTTTAATTAAGCTCCTAAATTAAATTTTCTTTCAAACAAACCCTCCAACCTTTTAATTTGGTCCAATAACTCTTGATGAACTTACATGATGTCCACTTTCGATAGTTATAGTATATCTTCAAGGATCAACCTAAAGGATAAAGTGATAAAATCAATCCTAAAATCTTTCCTAATATTGAAAAAAAAAATCAGTATCAACCTCATAAATCAATATTGGTGAAAGAAATGATGTTGGCTGGTTTTATGTTTTATTTATTTATATTAGGAAAATGAATTTATGATTAATTTTATTAAGGCAAATGCTAACAAGTGCCCCTTATGCATTGTTTAATGTTAGGAAGTGTGTATAAAGTATTTTCAAAATATGCAAAACTATTAAAACGTGTATTGATTTCAGTAAAAGTGCATTGAATTTAGTGAAAAGTGTCTTGTGTTCTTCAAATTTTTTGTCTTTTACTTGTGCCTTGGGAGCACTTGCTAGAAAGAAAGACCCTTCTACTAATTTACCCATTAGTCATGTCCATTTAAATTATATTGTATGTAACGAAAAAAAGTGAATTAAATGTGAACCAATCCAAAATTTTGAAAACATTAATCCAAAAAAAAAAAAATGTAGATGTCAAGGATTTTGTCACAACTAACTATTTCTTACTTGCTTTCAAATTTATGCTTGATTTGATAGGGCAACAACTAGAGGACCTATGCACAACTAGAGGTGATGAATTCAACAAATAAAAAAAGAATGTGGTCTTGACAAGCAAGCAATTGGAATAGGTTGTCTTCCATCTCACAGACAGTGGCCATGAATATCAGGTGGCTATCAGGTGCACTCTTTGACCTTTATTTGTACATACAGATGGGAATTTTTTTTCTTCTTTTTTTATAATCATACATTGAAATTGCAAACTCAGCATGGCCCCCCTGATTATCCATATTTGGAATCAATCGGTGAGTCCCCACAGCAGATTCACACCTCGTGTATTGATTTGATCAGCACATTTAGGACATGACTTTTGTTAGCACAGGCCAAGCATCATTCCTCTTCTCTTTTACTGTTTTTCCATTTGGAGTGGAAAAATAAGCATCAATTCATGTGTACTGTTTTATTGCGTCACTAAGTTCATTCAACGCTCTTAAAATTTTAAAAAATATGTAATAAATTTTATAAATTTAGTATAATTACATTTGAATTTATTAAGTTTTTTATTTACATAACACTAAACGTTCTTTTCATTGATAATTTGTTGGTTATATTTATGAAAATATAATGTTGTCCTATTTTTTATGTTGAAATATATATTTTGTCTTGTTTATCTTTGTGTCTTTACACCATCTGTATTAGTTTCGGTTTCTTTAACCCTATTAAAACTGGGGTTGGTATAATTATATGTGAGATTGTATTTTCTCCAAACCTAATGGAAGGGAATAAATTTATAATTTTTTTTATTAATTGATGTGTCATTCAATAATAAAACTTTAGAAACTAAAACCCAAACCACTTTCATGATATAATAAATGTCACATAAATAAAGTTGTACTTAGTGCAAAAAGTTCCGCTTACAAGTTAGTATTAAGAGCTGATAACGCTTATCACTTTAGATCACGACTTTTTCTTCAAGGCAATCGCCAATTATTAATTTTTTCCATTAATATTTATGTTATCTCGGTTAATAAATCTAAGAACACAATCAATTACAAAACTAACTACAGAAAATAATGGTGACATATCTTGACATATATATTAGATGGTGGGGTTGCCAATAAAAAGACTCTTTTTATCCCTCTTTTTTTTTTTGATAACTGAGTGTCCGGACTATCTTGCGCGCACTTCAACTAATTACAAGGTAATGATCGGACAAACCTCTAGTGGGTCCTTAGGGCGGTGACTTGAACTCGAGATTTTGGATCTTATTTTATGTGATTGGTCCTATATCTCTAGAGTTATCAGTGTGTTTTGTTTGAATTTTCTGGACTAAGTTTTTTGAAAACTGACTTTTTTGGTTTTCGTGTTTTTAGTGAATATTTTTTAAATTTTAAACATTTTTTTTTTACTTTCTTAGATGCACCTTACTTAAATGTATCTAAAAAGTAAAAATTTGCGAAAAAATATTTTAAAAATTAATAAATACATAAAAATATAAAAAATGTACTGAATTCTTATATTTTTTTGTATTTTTGATATTTAGTGAATTTTTAAAAGATTTTTTTACAATTTTTTTACTTTTTATATGTTAGGTGTGTCTAAAAAGTAAAAAAAATTGCTTAAAATATTAAAAAAAATCAGTAAAAATAAAAAATACAAAAAATAAAAAAATAAAATTTTCTGAAAAGTGTTTTTTGAAAAGTGAAAACAAGCAAGGTGTTGCTATCTCACCTTCTTAGGATTGAGTTATCCCTCATTTATGAGATTAGTGTCACATTCGGATACGCTATCCCATCGTCAGATTATGAAACGAAATATGGGATAAATGAGTTCCACAAATAACTAATGCAGTCTTCCCTTATCCGGCAACCAAACGTGTGTTTGATTGGACGGATTGGATAAGGGAGGATTAGAATCTATCGGACTTAAATTTTAGAACTGTGAATTCCTCGAACTATTTAGTTAGATTATATGTATATTCCGTGTTTATTTTCTCATGGGATTAGATGTCTGGAAATGACTATTTTTAGTGAATCCAATGTTTGGTTGGAAAGACTAGATAGAATAAATGAGCAAAAGACTATTTTATCATTTTTCAATTGTTTACTAAGTAATAGCAATATTAAACATATCTTTAATATTTTAATTATTTTTAGCTAGATTAAATAAAAATTTATTTTATTTTATTTTTTACACAATTAAATAAATTTATTTTTTTAAAATTAAATAAATAAAATATCAATAAAAATATATGTTATTTTTTTAATTAAAATTTTAAATAAATTTATTTTAAAAAATAATAATAATTAAATAATGAAATTAAATAAAACATCTATTAAAATTTAAATAATGACATTAAATAAAATATAAACAAGATTTTAAAATAAAATATCAATAAAATATCTATAAAAAAATATTTTAAAAAATTAAATGAATAAAACATCAATAAAAAGTCAAATAAGATTATTTTATTTCTAAATTGAGACATTTAAATTTTATTAAATTTTACTAAATATAATACATAATTAAATAGTAGATGGTCAAAATGATCATTTCACCATCTAATCTCAACAGTAAATAATCCCATGAAAATTGTCCCACATCCCCCCGGATAGTACAATCCCACATATGGGGGATAAAGAGTCTAGCCGGACTCCATGTCCGGCGAACTAAAAAAAAAAATAAACGCCGGATAAAAACCTTCTCCCGATTACAATCCGAATAGTAAATAATCCCCTCTAATCCCCCAACCAAATGCACCATACAATAATGAAACCGACAGAAAATGATGAGCCCAAATTGAGGCAAGAAAAATTGTGTACCCCCTTGATGCCCCCACATCTGTCTCTTCACTTGATCACGCACCCTATTTTTTCTCCTATAAGAATGCCCATTCATTCCATTAAAATCCTTGCTACATTTAGAAGTACTCTTCCAAGGCGCAAAAAAAAAATGTTCCACTCTTTTCCTTGCAAATAATCCAAGAAAATTTCATTCAAGGGAGAGAAATAGGAGCACAAAGGCACATAGAAGGGGAGATGAAGATGACAAGTACTTCTATTGAAAGCTCTAAGAGAAGATTTCCATGTAAAGCCCTAGGAGAGAACCTCAAAGAGCAAAGGGTTAGACTTTACATAATCAGAAGATGTATTGTTATGCTTCTTTGTTATCATGATTAGAATTGGGGGGCTTTGGGCTCATGACATGCACATGATAGTTAATTACTTGTTCTTCACCCTCTCTTCCTTCTTCATATTTTGTTACTTTTTTCTCTTCTTTTTTGTACTCTATTATTAATAACTAATGCCTAACTATTCTTCTTTTCAAATTAACTTCCAAGGTTGAGCTTTTGATTTGTATAAATTTATATGCGGTTCTGCCTATATATGCTTGTTATTGGAATCCATTTGGTGCTGTTGTTCTAGACTTGGATATTAGAGGAAATTAAGGCCGCATTTGGATTTGGGGGTTTGAATGGATTTAGCATTAATAATCTGAGGAGTTCATTTCAATGTTAATGCTTTGGATATGGATTTCAAGAATGGATTTGAATTTCCTCAAAAAAAAAAAAACAAAAAAAAAAAGGATTGGATTTGAAAACTTTATATTGATATTTTTACCAAGTTATTAGAAATCATTCTATAAAAGATTAAATTTATATAAGAATGTTAATAAAATACATCTCGTATATCTCTATTCAATTCTCCACTTTAGAATTACCTATCTACCTTGGATAGCTAATTTTCTTATAATCTTATAAAATTATACCTCAAATCTCTTCGTTTGAAATCCATCCATCCAAATGAAGCCCAAGTTTTACGAACTTTCAAAATGTAGGAGACCAAGGGTCAAGACCTTCCTTATTAGGTGCATGATGTCATAGTTCGAGTCTTATCGTTGCATAGTTCAACTTGCCCTTCCCTTATACAGTTATCCTCCTCCTACCGATTATTGAAAAAACTAAAAAGTAAAATGTAGTGGAGCTATTTTTCTTTTAAAAAATTACAATGCTAGGAATACAAAAAAAATGAACACAAGAAGAACGTATATGGACAAGGTTTGTTGGGCTTGTTTCTCAAAATTTATCCACCTATTTATTTTTTTTGTCCGATTATGTGTTTGATTTTTGTTTTTTATAGACTTATTGTTTAAAAAAATATCAAAATACATTCAGTTGTTGCTTATAGGATTTCCAAGGACAAATGAGAAAAAACAATAAATTTTATTCTTTCATCTTATCTGTATTTGCAGAGAGCATACACTCATTAAAACCTAGCAAAATCTTGAGAGAGTGAGTATTTGAATTCAAAGTATTTTATGTGGAAAAGACCACTACCCATGAGTCTATAATGGAAAGAGATTGATAATACCCAATCCTCTCTTAGATTTTTTTTTGTTGATGGTGCATTTTGAAGATTGCCAGCAAATAATGCTTGTACTTTATGATATTTTTTTGTTTTTGTTTTTGTTTTTGTTTTTTTCGTATTATCTCTTAGGAACTGTTTGATTAATAAGATTAGTAGTGAGTAAATTAATAATTATTCAGTTGAATTAGTAAGATAAATAATTCTCTTGTCCATGTTTGTTTTGTAATGAATATGAAAATATACAATTTCAATTAGATATTTATTTTATATTATTAGTTGTAGGACTGGACTTTGAAATTTTTTTATGATGAAGGTTATCCCAATTTTTTGTAACAAAAGTGTGTGGCTTAAAACTAAATGCCACTGTAGATCTTAGAAATTAAAATGTAATTTAAATGAAAATGGTTGTGATGTAGTGGCATCAAAGAATCAAATTGATTCAAGTTACACATATCACATCGTTGTTATTTGTATCCACTAATATTGTTCATTGAGTTGCTACAAATCGTCTCTAAAACACAATGAAATCAGCCATGTGCACGTGTGTGGATCATACAAATATTGTTCTGATCAAATAATAATAATAAAAAATCAAGTTAAAACATAGGAGCCAGATGATCAAAACTGAAAGGCCAATATTTGTATGATCAAACTCAAGTAGTAGTCTTGTTAATTTGTTTCAAAATGTTGTGAATTAAAAAACGAATGGTTCGGATATTGAGACGAGACTTGTGATAGGTTTCATGAGTCCAAATAAATAGACTGAAGACAAGTTGTGTCCCTTTTTATGATAAATGCACATTGAGCAATATGTGTTATATTTTTAGAAGTAAAATTATAAACTTGATCAATTCAATGACTTAACTTTAGCTAACTTAGTAATCATTTTTCGTTAAAAACCTTGAAAGTGTTATCAATTGGACTAAATTGACATAAAATCTAAATTAATGATCAAAATTGAGTCAATTGAAAACAAACAGACCAAAATGACACAAGTGACAAAATCTAAGGACTACCAAAGTAATTTCCATATATCTACATTTTAAAATGAGTACTTTTGTTGGTATTCTATAGTTTCACTCTTCTTATGCTAAGCGTCTATTTCTCTATTAAAAAAAAAAAAAAAAATAGATAAAGGATAAGCATGAGACTTGAACATCAATTATTTTTATTTTATTTTTTTTAACGCATCAAACTTTTTGTTTTTAAAAAAATTTCTTAATACTTAAATAACACACAATATATAACAGATATTTTATTTTATTTAAATTACACACGTGTCAACTGCTATATATATATATATGCTCGTTTTCTTTGTAATGATCAAAAGCGAAGATGAGCCCTATGTCGGCCAATTTCCCTGTTTGGGGCATTTTGAATATTTTAGTCCGACTCTAGGTTGTGTTTTCTACTTTATTCCCAATATAGGGTGAAACGGGTTTACGAAAACCGTTTTCATTAAAACGGCATTGGCAAAGCTGTTTTTGATGAATAAAAAAATAATAAAATTTTCCTTCATAAAAACGGTTTTTGTAAAACCGTTTTTACTTAACACCTAATTAATTTTAAGTTTATATAAAACAGTTTTTGTAAAACCGTTTTTATTTTTATTAATTTTTTTTTTCAATTTATAAATATTGTTTGCCTAAAATAATAATTTGAAAATAAATAGAAAACGGTTTTTGTAAAACTGTTTTTATTTTTATTAAATTTTTTTTTTCAATTTATAAATATTGTTTGCCTAAAATAAGAATTTTATCATAAATGGAAAACGGTTTTCGGAAAGCCGTTTCATTTTACACAAAACCCATCTCCTTCTCCCTTTACGAAAGCCGTTTCTTCTTTTCCAGCCCATCTTCTTCTCCCTCACTCAGCCGAACTCCGAAGGGAAGACCGACGACGAAGAGGAAGCAACGAACAACGGCCAACAGTACACCACCGGAAAAACGAGGAACACCTTCATCAAACACCCACATTCAGGTTTGTATCGCATAAATGAGGGTTTTCATTTCAAATTTGGGATTTTAAATTTCGAAATTAGGGCATTGAAAAGTTAGGGCATTAAATTTCGAAATTTGGGGTTTTCATTTCATTGCTGAATCTAGGGCATTGAAAAGTTACAAATTTTGTTATTCGTAGGATATAGTTTACGATTTTCTGTATCTCAGTTCACTTTTCTAGGGCATTATACGATTCAGTGTATCTCAGTTCACTTTTGTGGATATTATACGATTTTCTAGGGCATTGAAAACCCTCATCTGTTCACTCCTTTTTTGTTTATCATATAATATCCTTATTTTTCTCTTTTTCAATACACTCTTAGCCACAAGATGTAGTGGAATTTTGAAATATTGAAATCTTGAGACATAATCTTGTGTTTGGAAATGTATTGGGAATATAGGGCAAAATTTTAGAACAAAAGTAGGAATAGCAATGAAGTAGAGTGGGATTGGATTTGTGGTGTTCTATTCCTACACCATTCCTAGTTGGGGCAATACTACTGGCCTTGGCTCATTATTAGGATCCTTGAGGCATCTCCAATGGAGATGCTGAGCACACTACACACAGATTTATACAAGTATACACACCACACGTTTGGCCATAAGCTAATACACCTAAAAAATCAAAATTTTATATATACTAGGGTAATACACCTAAAAAATCAAAATTTTATATATACACCTAAAAAATCAAAATTCTAAAAATCAAATTTTTTAAATGCATAGCCGTATGTCTTGTGAGCATAAAATTGAAAATTAGATAAGGTAGTTCATGTCTCATAAAATGAACCCATATATATATATATATATATATATACTAGGCAGGGAGGCCATGGCCTTCCATGGTTTGTGTGCATGTGGTACTCACCCTGATGGACTTTCAGGATGGTATAGAGTTTGAGTTGGAAGTAGAGAGAGTTTGAATTGAAAATAGCAAGTTCACAAGAAGTAAAGTTCGAATTGGAAGTACGGAGAGTTTACCATTGCTTTGTTAGTTTGGCCAAATGATGCCTTTGGCCTTCAAATCTTCAATTAATAGTCTAGATATATATACAAATATCAACAACCCAATGGTGTGGAAACTATCTAATTCTTCCATTTTATAACCAAATGATTGCCTATTAGATATTTTAATTAATAGTCTACATATGTATAAATTTCAATGATCTAGTAGTATGAAAGCTATCTACATCCTTCCACCACCTTATGATGAATAAATTCTACAATTATCTACCTAATTATAGGGATTTCTACAAAATTTTACATAAATCTAAAATCGAATTCGTAACTCAAATATTTGATAAAATTCCCAAGTTGTGACATTATTCCCCGCCTAATACGACCACATCCTTAACGCAAATTCCTCATGAAAGCTTTCGATCTTCTCTTCGAATTGATGCAAGAGTTTTGCTAACTCGCTAACTCTCAACTTGTCAATTTCAAGTAGTGCATCTATTTTACTTGGTATTTTTAACATATCATTAGAGTTCCTAGTGATTCCAAACCTTTAAAATATGCAAATTAAACCTTTTAAATCTCCACATTCAAGACGTATTAGTAGTATAATTTTCTCTCAATAAATGCAAATTATACATATAGCATTTTTAAGCAAGAGACTATCTTATTTACGATTGAGCCATATAAACACTAGCTTTATAGTCAGTCAGTAAAGAGATGAGACATAAGCAAAAGAGTGGACTCTATGATTTCTTCTTCTTCTTCTTCTTCCCTTAATCCCACTGTCCCACTGTCCACTACGTTGGGATTGATCTCTCGTATTAGTTAGTCAATACGGCAGGATACCAATCCATATATATATGTATTTTTGAGATCATATTAGTCAGTCATTACGGCCGGATACCAATCAAAAAATATATATGTTTTTGTAAGTGGGTTGAGGAAAGATTAAAAACAAAGGACAACAATGAGTTGCTTGGAGTTTTTGGTGATTCAACATCACATTGTTGTCCTCGAACCCCCTACGGCCATTGATGGACACTGTTACATTTGCAACTTCAGTTATGTTGTTTTCATGCCTGTATGAGTATTTAGTAAATTAGTGACTTCTTATATTATGTATTAAGTTTTATTACAAAAATGTTGACAAAATTTATTTTAGGAGAAATATACATTCTCTTAACTTGTTCATCTTCTCAATCGTGAGAACCCAATAATGTAACCATTATTCATTGAATATAACAAATAACGTTCTCATTCTTACAAAAAACTACACTACCAATAGCGCTTTCTTAATTTTTAAAAAAAATTATGTTAAAAGCGTGATTTGCAACCACGCTTTCTTAATTAAAAGCGTGGTTTCTAATAGCGCTTTCAATGTTCATCAATTTTTCGGCCCCAAACAGTGAAAGCGTGTTTTATAATAGCGCTTTAGCCTAGTTTGGAAATTCCGTCCAAACTAGGCCTAGTTTGGGAATTAAGATGATAAATTGGCTTAATATGGAAAAAGCCCCGAAATATAGTGCACATTAAAAAAATAAATAAATATTTAAAACATAAAATATTTAATCCCACTCTAGGTGGGTTTTGTAAACACTTTGAAATTTTGGATATTTTTGAAAAGTGATTTTGGAATTTTTTTTTTCAAAAATTTGAACTACAAAAAATTCTAAAAAAATTTCTCAAAAATTATATCTTGAGATACAAACCAAACAAGCCCTAGGTTTGAGTTTTCTGAATTAAGTTTTTTGAAAACTGAGTTTTTTGTTTTTAGTGAATATTTTTAAAATTTTAAGCATTTTTTTTTTTACTTTTTTAGATGCATTTTACTTAGATGTGTTTAAAAAGTAAAATATTTGTAAAAAATATTTTCAAAAATTAATAAATACACAAAAATATGAAAATGTACTGAATTTTCTTTTTTTTTGTTTGTATTTTTGGTATTTAGTGTATTTTATGCTAGGTATGTTTAAAAACTTAAAATATTAAAAAATTCAACAAAAACAAAAAAATACGAAAAATAAGAAAATAGAATTTTCTAAAAAATGTTATAGAAAACTCAAAGCAAGCATTACGTTTTAATTTTTATTTTTATTTGTGCTGTAATTTTCTAAAGAAACCCATCTTTGAATGCATTGAAATTGCTGCTCTCTTACTCATCTTTTGATTCCCAAGTCCAACCTTCCCACATGAGAAAAAATAATTAAAAAAAAAAATTCTAAAACTATTTTTTATTAAAAATATTTTTGGTCAAAAAATATTTATGTTGAAAATATAAATTAAAAAAAATTAATGTAAAAACGACTTTTCTAACACCGTTTTTTATTAAAAAATTTTTGGTCAAAAAATATTTATGTTGAAAGTATAAATTAAAAAATATTAAAAATTATGTAAAACCGGTTTTACCAAAACCGTTTTCTAAAACGACTTTTCTAACACTGTTTTTTATTAAAAATATTTTTGGTCAAAAAATTTTTATGTTGAAAATATAAATTAAAAAAAATTAAAATTAATGTAAAACCGGTTTTACCAAAACCGTTTTCTAAAACGACTTTTCTAACACCGTTTTTTATTAAAAATATTTTTGGTCAAAAAATATTTATGTTGAAAATATAAATTAAAAAAAAATTAAAATTAATGTAAAACCGGTTTTACCAAAACCGTTTTTAATTAATTTAGAATTAATTAAAGGGGCATGCACCAATAAATCCCAAATTTGTATCTTGTAACCCATTTGGTCCTATGAATTTTCTTATGAACCGTTAGGTCCTATCCCAATGTTAATGACCATTGAACATCATCGACATCAAATCATCAACATTAAACATCATCAAACATTAAACATTAAACATCATCATCAACATTAAACAATAAACATCATCAAACATTAAACATTAAACATTAAACATTATTCATCATAAACATCAAACATCAAACATCAGACATAAAACATTATTCTTCAACATTAAACATTATACATCATCATAAAACATTAAACATCATCATCAACATTAAACATTAAACATCATCAAACATTAAACATTAATACCAATATCTACAAATCTGCATATATAGAATCAACAGAACTGAAAATAAGCAAACAAATAGAGATAAAAATTTGAATAGCAGCAGCAAAAGAAATCAAATCGAACCCATCATCAATACATCAAAGTAACAAAAACCCATCAAAATTAGTTTCTCCAATTCTCCAAGATCTCATCTTATCTAACAAAATTCCAAACTTCCATCACTTTTCCACAAATTCTAAGTATCCAAACAGAGATAAAAGATCAAATAAAAAACCCATCAATATATGACAGAACAGAACTGAAACAATGTGAATATATATACCTTGCAAAGTGGGTTTAGGGCAAACAAACCCATCATTGGCGAGAGAGATATTCGAAGGCATAGGAACACTGGGGGACCCAACTCCGAACTGGGTACCCACCAAATCGATCTGAAAGAAGAAGATGATCGTCGACATTTAGGGCTTTTATATATAGATATATATGATCGACATTGATTATATATATATATATATGATCGTCATTTAGGGCTTTTGAGTTAACATTCAGTTTTTTTTTTTTTTTTACATTGATCGACATCTAGGGCTTTTATATATATATATATATATATATGTGATCGCGTATCTGTTTGTGTTTTGAATTGTAATCGAGACTGTAGGAAGAATTGATCTAGAAATTAATGATGTTCACATATTTTTTTTTTTATGATGTTTTGTTAATGTTGCTAATGTAGTTAATGTTTTGATGATGTTAATAATGTTGTTGATGTTGCTGATATAGATAGTGGGACTAAATGGTGCATAAGAAAATTCATAGGACTAAATGGTTCAACTTTCTATCATATAGGATTTACTGGTAATTTTTCCTTAATTTTAAAAACTTAATTAAAACCGGCTTTTCTAAAGCCATTTTCTATTTTCAAATTTTATTATTATTTTAATCACAAAACACGGCTTTTCAAAAGTCGTTTTCTAAAAAACGGCATTTCTAAAACCGTTTTACCTTATTATGGAAATAAAGATAAAAACACATCCTAAAGTAAGACTAAAATTTTGAAAATGGTATAGTCAGGGAAATTGGCCCCCTGTGTGTCTCTCTCTCTCTCTCTCTCTCTCATTTTCTTGCTTGTTTTTGCTTTGCCCTTCTCGTCCTCTGCTTAGACTGCTTCTTATTAGTTTTCTCCTCCTAACCCCTCCATACGTAATTTATAACTAGCGGGTGTAATTTAAGTAAGTAAAAATAAAAAATAATAATAATAAAATATACGTAATTTATAACTAGCGGGTGTAATTTAAGTAAGTAAAAATAAAAAATAATAATAATAAAATTAATATTATAATATATATTTAGTTTAAGTAGTATAAATTCTTCTATCTTAAATCTATAGTTATGGACTCAAGTTTTACTCATCTCTTTGCGTAATTTTTTTAAAAAAAATAAAAAATGCTACCACGTGACATGAGGAGAGTAAAAGTTTTACATTTACTACACTAATAATAGTACTATTGTAACCAACTAGGCTAGGCCTAATTGGCCACCATACCTTCCTTAACAACTAACATTTGCCGATCCATAGCTTGCTTGTTTTCATTTTTCAAAAAACACTTTTTAAAAAATTTTACTTTCTTATTTTTCGTATTTTTTTGTTTTTACTGAATTTTTTTAATATTTTAAGCAATTTTTTTTTTACTTTTTAGACACACCTAACATAAATATACCTAAAAAGTAAAAAAATTGTAAAAAAAATCTTTTAAAAATTCACTAAATACTAAAAATACAAAAAAAAAAAAAACAAGAATTCAATACATTTTTTGTATTTTTATGTATTTATTAATTTTTTAAAATATTTTTTCACCAATTTTTTTACTTTTTAGATACATGTAAGTAAGGTACATTTAAAAAAGTAAAAAAAATGTTTAAAATTTTAAAAATATTCACTAAAAACAAAAAAATACGAAAATCAAAAAATTCAATTTTAAAAAAATTTAATCCAAAAAATTCAAACCAAACACACCGGTCATGGGTTAAAATCTTGCCCATCTCTTTGTATAACATTTTTAAAATAAAAAATAAAAAAACATTGCCACGTGACCTGAAGAGGGTAAGGCTTTACTAGACCAATTGAGATTTTCACTTAATAATAGTACTAGTAGGTGTCACGCGATGCAGGTGCAATTAAAATAAGTAAAAATAAAATAATTTTTTTCTATATATGATATGTTATGTAAGTGGTAAGAGTCTTATTTATTAATTTAAGATCCAAAGTTTGAGTCTTACTCTTTTTTTAACTATATGATTTTATTTTATTTTTTCAAATAGAAAAATGAGGACATGTGACATAAGAAAAGACATCAAGTGAGTTATTCACTTTTATTAATAATATAAATAGATATTAGTTATACATATATATCACCGACATATCACCATTTTATATTATCACCGGCGTGGATACTCGCAGTGGATTTTTTTGTGCAAATTCCATTAAAAAAAATCGATAATTAAAATTTCAAAAATATTTTTATTTTTATTGTTTTATTGTAATTTTTGTTATTCAGATTAAATTTTGATAAATATTTTGTAATAAAATTGATGAAATTTTTAATTTTATATTCATTGTAAAACAAATATGGACAAAAAAATTTATTTATTTCACTAATTTAGGTGGATAGCCAATGCTACAATATTCTCATTGTTATTAATGTGGTGTGCACTCTTCGCTTTCACCTGCTTTGGTGTCTATTATAAAATATTAATAAATAATATAGCTTTAAGCAATGTATTAGCAATGTTACTTACTCCGAAACCTTTTTTTTTTTTTCTTCTTAGTTTTATTTTTATTTTTGTAAGAAATTAAATTTCAACTTCAGTGAATTTAATAATTTAAAGATAAATGTGAATTTTTTTTATTCTTTTAATAAAAAAAGGAATTTTTTTTTTTCTTCTCACTTGTATGAAATGATGTGCTTGTTTTTTTGCAACTTGCAAATATGTGATTGCTACTGTTATGATTGGGTTTGTTTACACAGAATTCCAATTACGCAACCACTGTCCAGCTGATCATATTTTATTTTTAAATGGTGTAATTTTTAAATTATATTTGTCATTTATGTTTTAAAGATAAATGTGATTTACATATATATTTATCAGGGTACCTTTTGAGATTTAATTAAAATACGAGTCGTCTTCTATGATTCTGGAAATTACATTCCACCCCTTGAGGTTTTTAATTTCATAACAAATCGGCTTTTTTATTAATAAATCATTAAGTTAATTAACAATTTTTAATGATATTAAAAGTATGTTTCAATTAATAATTTATATAATTTTATTATTGTATATGAGAACAATTATGAATTTTATTTTTTTAATTAATTCTCTCAAATAAAAAATTCTAACAACGGGATATTTATAATTTTCCAAACCACATGATGCAATTCGTACTTTAAGCAAACCTTAGGAGTTATATTTGTAATTTACCCTAGTTAATTAAAATATGAGTCGTCTCCTATAATTCTGAAAATTACATTCCACCCTTTGAGATTTTTGATTTCATAACAAATCGTCTCTTTTATTAATAAATCATTAAGTTAATTAGCAGCTTTTAATGAGGTTAGAAGCATGTTTCAATTAATAATTTAGGTAATTTTATTATTGTATAAGAGAACAATTATGAATTTTATTTTTAAATTAATTCTCTTAAATAAAAAATTCTAACAACGGGGTATTTATAATTTTCCAAATCACAGAATATAATCTGTACTTTAAGCAAATCTCAAGAGTTATATTTGTAATTTATTCTAATTATTAATATTTGATCAATTTAATTTTTATACCTTATATTTAAAATGCACTAAAATTGAATAATTCAAATAATGAATCAAACTGGACTGGAGAGAAACTGCACCCATTAAGTAATAGTAAGACCATCCCACACCGCGTCACCAATCAATCAAGGAATAGAATTAGATGAAATTGTTATCTCTCACTAATTTGATCATATAATTTCTACCACAATATTATATATTTCAAGTAATGATATATAAATAGAAATTTTATACATAATTTTTATGCAGAATATTATTAGACAATTTTCACTGTATTTAAAAAATAAATTCTGTTTGTATACTTAACAACAAACGGAATGCAAAAGAAATAAAGGAAATGAGAGAGTTCGTTTGATTATAAAAATCAAACCAGAAAATAAAATAAAATAAATAAAACAAATTTTTATTTTGTTACAAAAACAAAATCAAAATCTAAAACAGAAAAAATAATAAAACAAAAAAGTAAATTAATTACTTACCAAATTAATTTTGTTGAACAAATTTTTTGATCAAGCCCAATGTTTAACACTGTGTTCTTAAGACAATTCGTCCTCTCCATGGTGCTTTTAAATTGTGGACGTCTATCTTCCAGGATAAAATGATCAACAACAAACAGTAGTAATACTACAAACTGTTTGCACTACGAGCACACTTTGTGTTTATACACTTTCTCACAAGAAAATAATGTAACAAAATATAGAGAGTAATTGCAGAATTTTTTAAACGAAAATTGGAGTGAAAATCCAAATGAGAGATTGCCTATTTATATAGGTGGAGTAGTAGCTGTTTGGTTTGAATTAAACAGGTACAGTACCTGTTCAATTTAAAATAAACAGATACAAATCTGTTTGAACAGGTAAGGCACTGTTTAGTTTGAATTTCAAACAGTTAAAAACCTGTTTTGGGTGGATTTGAATTTGAACAGATTCAGTTTGGACAAATAAGAAACTGTACAGACTTTCTGAAGAGGTGCAAACCAAAATTTGAATTTTATTTCCAACCAGAATTTGAAATAAAAAACGGACTGATTTTATTTCTAAATAAATAAAATAAATTCAAATGTTTTTGGTCCAAAAAGATAAGTATTGGGTCGGACAAGCCTAATCCAACCTCGCATCACGCACCCACGCCTAAGCTCAGCCCAGCTCGCCCGCCCGACCGGACAGCGGCGCGCACATATGTATTTATTTTGGGTCCAATGGGTCTAGCCTACTGTCACGACCCAAACCCGCCCCTATGGTTTAGCATCGTAATCGGCCAGTAATCTTGGGATTACCGAAGGCCTCTGAGACAGATTAACATAATATTAGGGGCTAGCGGAAGCAAATAACAAAAATACAACGTCCATTGAGCTGTGCAGACTTACATGAGATAGAAAAATTTGAAACTTTTTATATACATATCTACACATCATCCTTGCGTCATCATATATATACAAACTAGACAAAAAGGGACTTGGCCCTATTTACAAAATAAACAAAGACAAACAAGAAAACAAAACTTAAACTTTAATCACATAGCCAAAAACACTTGACATATCCGGAACCTCCATGGGAGGCACATAGGTTGGCTGACAAAAACAGATTCCAAGCAGATGTCTCTAAGCTTGGTCACGCGCCTGATCACCTATATACATAAATAATACAGTGAGCTAGAGCCCAGTGAATAATAACAGAGTAAAGGGCTTTAATGAATGATGTCCATACTCGATTAAGAAATCATAATTCAGATTCATAACAGATTCATGTTCATATTCATATTCATATTCTTGTTCAGATCATATATAGAAATCAGAGATCATACTTAATTATACATGGTACATCCATTAGCGCTAACAGAACAGATACAGAACAGGTACAGAACATATGGTGGTTATGAATAACCAGTTCCATAAAGAAACCTCCGGATCCAGGTAACAGAGAATAAACATGCTGAGCCCCATGATGGAGCCTCCGGTACGGGTAACAGAGTACAGACATATTAAGTTCCATAATGGAACCTTCGATACCGGGTAATAGCTAACAGATATTACATGATGCTAAGGATACCACAAATACATTGTCAGAAATTGGACAATCATTCATTGTACAGAACATATCATTTTAGAAAACAGATCTTAATTCATCATACATAAAATAAATAAAATTGAATATAACTTTACTAAGTTATTACTCACAGCGTTCAAATGCCTGGTTCACCCTTATAGTTGACCCTACACAATTTATCATACACATAGAAATTGAGTCACAATACAATTTATCACGTTCTTAACTTATTTAGTTCTCTTAGGGTTCTTTCCTACTCTTTTAATCCCTTTATAATGCTCAATATATGCTTAAGAGTGCTTGGAAATGAAAGAGAACGGAAAACGAAACATAAAACATCTTTTCAAAATTTCTGAAACAGGGCCCTCCGTTTGAGCGTAGCTTTGGCCGCTCTTTGGTCTGCAAAAGTACTGGTTGCTTGTATTCTACGCTCGAGCGGCAACTTCTCCACTCGAGCAACGAAGCCGATTTATGGGTTTTCTAAAATGTTGATTGTGCTTCAAAACATAACTTTAAATGATATAACTTATATGTTTTAACCCTTATATCAACTATACATCTTCTAATCATGATATAATGTCAATTCTACAAGATTTGAAGTTCATATCTCCAAGGATTCACCATAAAAGCCCAAATTACTTCAAATTCATTTTCTTAAGCTACATAACTCACAAATTCTAAAACTTGAATTGAGCTTTCAAAATAATTTCAAGACTTAGGTTCATACATGGCTTGTCTAAAAACATACAAACTCTTAAATAATCAAGAAAATACGAACCATTTTAAATCATTTACATCAAAACTCCTTTAATTTATAAATTAAGCTCATTGTTCATAAACCCATAAATTTCCAAAGCTTAATTCTTATTTCATCAAAACATGAAATCAATTATTAAAAATCCATGATGTATGTACAATCAGAATATTAAAACTTGTAGAACTTGTCCATGCATGCAGAAATAAGGCCCAAATTCATGCAAGATATTCATCATCAAACTCTTAATCTCCCAAACTTATTTCCTTAATCTCAAGCTTAACTCAATTTTTAACCTCAATTTAATTCATAATCATAGATGTTCCAAAATATGCTTAATTTGACTCAAACTCTTAAATTACATTACATGCATGGGTTAATAATCAAAATCAAAAGCCATATTTCTTCTTTAATTCTTCCAAATTACATGCATGTAGAAATAAGGCCCAAATTCATGCAAGATATTTAACATCAAACAAAAAATAATCAATTTCCATGTTTATTTCCATAACTATGAATCCTAGCTTTATTTTCTTGTGCAAACCCATTTCCTTACAAATTCCATGGAATTGATCTTAAACTCTTCTTAATTTCAAGTGTAATGTAAAGATTCTACAAAAATTAAGTTTGATTTCATACCTTAAACTTTAATCTCAAGAAGTTTAGTTGATTCCCTTCTAATTCCCTTGTTCCTCATAGCTTTTCTTCCCTTAGTTTTCCTTTTTCTTGAGCTGAAATTGCTTCATTCTCTCTCTTGGTTCTCTCTCTCTCTCTCTCTCTCTCTCATGGGTTTGCCCAAAACAAATATGAAGCCATACTCTTTTTTTTTTTGGTTCTCAATCTCTTTCCATCACAATAATGCTTCTAGCAAGAAATAAAATAGAGTTGCCTACTCTATCTCTCCTTATGTATACACACTCCTCTCTTCACAATGCACACGTGCACACTTATTGAAGCCTCTAGCACAACACTCACATGCATACACACACACACACAAAATTTCTCTGCACATCCTTAGAATTTCTCTGCACACCCAGATTTCTCAGCACACACACACCCACACCCACATATATCCTCCAACTCTAAATCATTTTACAATTTAATTTACGGTTAAGATTAATTTAATTAAATAACCCTTATTCTTAATAAGTCTTTATTAACATATAATTAATTTTACCATAACTAATCATAAATCTCTCATAATTTAATTAATCTAATTTACTTCCATTGAAGCCTAATTAAATATATTTAAATTTATCAATCTGAATCAGATTTTTAATCGAACTCCCAAAAGGCTCCAAATATTAAATTAAACTTATTTTCATCCTCAATTTTGGTTTCTTAAATCATTTAAGCCTTCAATTTATGATCAGACTCAAAATTTCGTCAATAAATTACATATTCAAATTAGGTGCCACATAAATGAATTTGATTCGTAATAATCTTAATTCCCAATCCTTTTAATTTAATTAACTCCAATTCGGACCCAATTAATCAAATTTCAATTTTATAAATCTAAATCGAATATTTAATTAAACTCCCATATGGTCCGATACTCCAAATTAAAATAATTCAATTCACCATTTGTACTCTCTTGAGCCATTTAAGTTTTCAATTTCTAATTCCAAAATAAATCCTCAATAGAATCATATACGAATCAGTCTCCATAATTTTCATAAATCTCAGATTAAATTAGAGTAATGGGCAATTAAATTCAAATCTCTTTGATTAATCAAAAAGCTAATTATTATACGTGATGGGGTCGTTACACCCACTTTACCCATAACCTCCCTCTTAACAAAACTTGGATACCCTTTGGGGCTTACCCCAAGTTCCAAACTCAAGCCTTACAAATCCACTCAAAGTATGCCCACCTAATTAATGTAGGACAAGCCTTAAACCAAACCTTTAAGAAATTTTCATCAAAACTCCATTTCCATGGATCTCACTTTGGCTTCAATTTCCCATTCACCCGATAATGGTTTTGAGCAACCAAATATACTACGTGAATCACAACGCGGCATAGAACGTGTTACCACTTAGACCCGCCAACTTTGGATCATGGGTCCTACCTAAAAATTAGACCAAAGTTGAAGAAAAATTCTTTTTTTTTTTCCTCTTAAAACTTCAAAAGCCATTTCTAACAATCCCCCACATGAATGGAATTTGATGACAATAGAAATGCAACAATATGCAAAATTTGTCGAAAGAATATAAATTGAAAATATCTTGCATTAGGATAGGTAGCTTTCGGCCTTGAACCTTCCCTAGTGATAACCTATCGGACTTACTGGCTAACCAAGGGACGCGATGCCTTGAATTGTTCAGCCGTTTGTGTAAGCCAAGATAATAGATTTCACACAAAATATCTTCTGACACATCGTAGTTCTCACGGTTGTGTTCATTTTGGCATTGAACGCTCCTGGTTGTTCATGAGTGCTTCTAAAGAATTTAGCCTCTTCATTCTCATAGAACCGGCCTCGGTTCGACACTCATATAGGTGATTTTTATTGTGAGTATCTCTTATACTCGTCTTGATTTTATGCCTAAATCAAAATATAAGTAATCATTAAAAGCAAAGCTTATCCTTAAACCCCTGCATACAACACATGTTGCAGATATCACTCTCACCATAGGAATGGGTAGGGAATTTTAATCCCTTGGTGATTTTTGGCGAGCCACACATAACTTAGTTGTCCTTTGAACTTAGTTCTTAGGATCTCCAGTCATCTAAGTAGGGTTACCATTATGATGACTCTTATGTAATAGGCTTTAATTTCATCCCTTTTGATGAACTATACACGTGGTCTTTTGTCAAACCTTTTGTTAATGGATCCACAATATTCTTTTTAGATTTTATATGATCTATTGAGATTATTTCATTTGAGAGCAATTGCCTTACAGTATTATGTCGACGACGAATACATTGTGACTTACCATTATACATATAATTCTGTGACCTGCCTATTGCAGATTGACTATCACAATGAATGCAAATAGCTGGCACATGTTTTGGTCACATTGGAATGTCTTCTAAGAAGTGGCGAAGCCATTCTGCTTTTTCTTCTGCTTTGTCTAAAGCAATGAACTTAGATTCCATTGTGTATCGTGCGATGCATGTTTGTTTTGTGGATTTCCAAGAAATAGCAGCGCCTCCCAAAGCAAAGACCTATCCACTAGTGAATTTTGAATCTTTAGTATCTGATATCCAATTGGCATCACAATAGCCTTCAAGTACTGCAGGATATCGCGTAAAGTTTAAACCATGATCATGGGTAAATCTTAGATATCTAAGAACCTGAATGATCGCTTTCCAATGGTCTTCTCCAGGGTTACTAGTGTACCTACTCAATTTACTAACAGCATAAGCTATATCAGGATGAGTACAATTCATTAGATACATTAGGCTTCCAATGATTTGGGAGTATTTTAATTGGGACACCTCATCACCTTTATTTTTCGATAAATAAAGACTGATGTCTACAGGTGTTCTAGCTACATTCATATCATCCTTGATAAATTTACCAAGAATTTTCTCAATTTAATGTGATTGAGATAATGCATATCCGGCAGATATTTTAGTAATTTTCATTCCTAATATTACATCTGCGACCCCCATATCTTTCATATCAAATCTTCTATTTAGCATTTTCTTAGTTGATTTGATCATGTTTTGACTGCTTCCAATGATAAGCATGTCATCCACATAAAGACAAACGATGACATAACTTTTGTCAGTGTTTTTAACATAGATACACTTGTCACATTCGTTTATCTTAAACCCATTAGTAAGCATAGCATGATCAATTTTTTCATGCCATTACTTCGGTGCTTGTTTTAATCCATGAAGAGATTTTACAAGCCGACAAACTTTCTTTTCTTGCCCTGACACTACAATCCCTTTGGGTCGCTCCATATAGATCTCTTCATTTAGATCACCGTTTAAGAAAGTTATCTTAACATCCATTTGATATATTTCTAAATTATACAACGCTGCAATAGCAATAAACATGTGAATGAATGTTATTCTTGTCACAGGAGAATATGTATCAAAATAGTCCAGACCTTTCTTTTGTCTGTAACCTTTTACTACAAGTCTTGCTTTATACTTCTCTATTGAGCCATCTGCTTTCATTTTTCTCTTGAATAGCCATTTATATCCAAGAGGTTTAGAACCAGTTGGAAGATCCACCAATTCCCAAGTATGACATTGCATAATGGATTCAATTTCATTATTAACAGCCTTTTTCCACAAAGGTGCTTCAGGACCTGTCATTGCTTCCTTAAAGCTTTGAGGTTCATTTTCTAATAGGTATGTCAGAAAATCTAGACCAAAGGATTTTCATGTTCTTGCTCTTTTACTTCGTCTTGGTTCATCATCAGTTAAATCCTGATGGTCGAGACCATTACTAGTCTCTTGGGTTTGATTATCATAAGTTCTTTTCTGTGAACTTAATTACTGTCATTTCTTGTAAGGAAAGACATGTTCAAAAAACACAGCATTCCTTGACTCTATAATAGTGTTCACATTTATATCAGGTATTTCTGATTTATAAGTTAGAAACCGATATGCACTACTATTCTGAGCATAACCAATAAACACACAATCCACTATTTTTGGTCTTATCTTAGTCTTTTTAGGAACATGAACTTCAATTTTTGCCAAATACCCCCACACATTTAAGTATTTATAAGAAGGTGGTCGACTTTTCCATAATTCATAAGGACTGCTGTTGGTTTTCTTGTGGAGTATTCTGTTAAGAACATAATTAATAGACAATATTGCTTCCCCCATCAAGTTCTACAATAAGCCTGAACTTAGTAACATGGCATTCATCATTTCTTTAAGGGTTCTATTATTCCTTTCAGTAATTTCATTTTGCTGTGGAGAATAGGGTACTATAGTTTGATGAATAATGCCATGTTGTGCACAAAATTCATTTAAAGGTGCATCATATTCACCTCCCCTATCACTTCTAATCATTTTAATGGTTTTACCAAGTTGATTTTCAACTTTAATTTTGTAGAGTTTAAACATTTCTAAGGCTTCATCTTTACTTCTAAGTACATATACATAACAATATCTTGTGCAATCATCGATAAATGTTATGAAATACTTTTTGCCTCCTCTAGTTTGAACAAATTTAATTTCACATACATCAGTATGAATTAATTCTAGAGGTTCGCTTTTTCTTTCAATCGATTTAAATGGAGCCTTAGTTAGTTTTGCTTCTACACAAATCTCACATTTGTGATTAGGATCAATTTCAAACTTTGGTATATAATCCAAACCAATTAATCTACGCAAAGCATCAAAATATAAATTCAACTCAAGAATATAAGCAAAAGATGTATTATTCTTTTTCATAGTAATTTTTGGTATAACCGTCATTACATTCAACTTAAAGAGACCATCACTTATGTATCCCTTACCAACATATATACCACTCTTTGTTAATACAAATTTATCAGACTCAAATACAAGCCTAAAACTATTTTTACTTAACAAAGAACCAGAAACTAAATTCTTCCGGATGTCTGGTACATGCAGTACGTTGTTGAGGGTAAGTTCCTTCCCTGATGTCATCTTCAAGATCACATTTCCTTGTCCAGCCACAGTAGAAGTAGAAGAATTTCCCATGAAAAGTTGTTCACTATTTGCAACCTTATTGTAAGTATTGAACATTTTCTTGTCCGCACAAATGTGACAAGTTGCCCCAGTGTCAACCCATCTTTCCTTGGGATTTCCAACCAAATTAGCCTCAGACACCACAGCAGAGAGATTGATGTCATTTACCCCCGTCAGAGATGTAATCTGATTCTGTCACATTGGCTTGATTGGTGGTCTTCTTGCTTGTACTTCCGCGATCTTTCTTAGGGCGGCGGCAATCAGAAGCTCGATGTCCGGTCTTGCCACAATTATAGCATTTACCTTTGAACTTTTTATTGCCATTGTTGTCACCTTGTTTAGAACCATCTCTAGTAAACTTCTCTTTTTGTTATGTGGTTTGTGCACTTGTTCAACTACATTTGCCTTAGACTCAATGGGATTTTTACCATTCCTCTTTTCAGCCTTTCGGTTATCTTCATCAATTCTTAGTCTTACAATCAATTCATTCATGGTCATCTCTTGCGTTTATGTTTTAAATAATTTTTGAAATCTTTCCAGGCCGGTGGTAACTTTTCCACTAAAGCAGTGACTTGCAAAGACTCACTAAGAGACATACTTTCAGAATGAATACCATGCAAAATTATTTGAAAATTTTGAACTAGAGAAATCACCGTTTGGGAGTCTACCACAACGAAGTCCAGAAATTTACCGACAACAAATTTTTTTGTGCCGGCATCCTTTGTCTTGTATTTTTTCTCCAAAGAATCCCACAATTCTTTTGTTGTTTTCAAAGGGTTGTAAACATTTTATAGCATGTTGTCAAGGCCATTGAGGATGTAGTTTCTACACAGGAAATCAGAATGCTTCCAAGCATCTACAGCGGCAACAACTTGCCGATCACTTTCATCCTCTCTAAGTACTAGAGCCTCTTTACGGAGAAACCGGGCCAAATTTAGAGTAGTAAGATAGAACAACATTTTCTATTGCCATCTCTTAAACTCATTGCCATTAAATTTTTTCAATTTTTCTCCATGATTTATTGGAACTTGAACATGGTTTTGGATAGGGATCGGAGTCGTTGTAACGATCAGATTTCGAGTACTACTTTCAACAGCCATAATATCTGATTACAAAAATCAGAAAAAAAAAAACAAAACACAAATTAATTTTCTAGTTACTAAAACCAGAAAATAAATTATAGTACAAAATAATTTTATTTTCATTATTACTAAAACTAGAAAAATAAAATACCACAATAATTTTCTGTAACACAAATTAATATTCTGCAATTGTTATTGACACTAGTATATTACTACTAGTTGTCAAAGAAAATAAACAGTATATTACTACTATTTGTATTTTCCAACCATAATATCACTTTGTGAAAGCACAGAAAATTAAATACAATGAAGACACTAAAAAATAATATGTCTTAAGATTGCTGGACAATCTTCACTGTATTTAATAAATAAATTTTATTTGTGTACTTAACAACAAACGGAATGCAAAAGAGATAAAAGAAAGGAGAGAGTTCGTCTGATTACAAAAATCAAACCAGAAAATAAAATAAAATAAAATAAATAAAACAGATTTTTATTTTTTTACAAAAACAAAATCAAAATCTAAAATAGAAAAAATAATAAAACATAAAAGTAAATTAATTACTTACCAAATTAATTTTGTTGAACAAATTTTCTGATCAAGTCTAGTGTTTAACACTGTGTCCTTAAGATAGATTCGTCCTCTCCACAGTGCTTTCAGATTATGGACATCTATCTCCCAGGATAAAATAATCAATAACAAACAGTAGCAGCACTACAAACTGTTTGCACTACGAACACAATTTGTGTTTATACACTTTCTCACAAGAAAATAATGCAACAAAATGCAGAGAGTAATTGCAGAATTTTTTGGACGAAAATTGGAGTGAAAATCTAAATGAGGGATTGTCTATTTATATAAGTGTAACATGCCCGGGGGATACCCGCGCGCGTTAAACATTTCGAACTCCCGAGATCTCTTTGATCTAGTCTCACGAGTGCAACGTGAAACGTAGACGAGAGTCCAGATTTGGAAACTTTTATTGAAAATCCATTTTATTGTAATTTTGTCAAAAATGGACCGCGTCATCAGATTTCAGAGTCGCCACCTAATATTTTGGGAAATTAGGAAACCCGTGACTCGTGCCAAGGCCACTGTTCGTCGTAACCAAGGATGCTTGGCTCGGAACCTTAGGTATGAGAGGGGAAGGTCAATAATGAGCACCTCCGCTCACCCGATCAAAAGATCGGCCGCTACTAAATCATGATATGACTTTTTATTTTCTTTATATGTTCATATTCTGATTATTGAATAAATCCTAAAATTTACTATGTAAAGCATACAAGTATAGACTAGTTTGCTCAAATTGGAACAATTCAACTTCATGTTTGTTTTCCGAAAAGGGTTTGAATTTGCCACTTGACAAAGTGGGCTTAAAGTTTGTGAATTTGCCACTGCAAAGTGGGCTTAAAACATACATTTATTGAATTATTCCAATTCAAACAACAAGCCTTCATCCACACGCATTCATACAGTTATATCAAGTAAGCAAGTAGCCTCATGGTAGGATGCTAAACATAATAAGAAAATCACACACAAGTGGGATGCTAAAGCATAAAAACTCACAGATTTACTGACGTTCCTCGAACAGCTGCAAAATAAAGTTAGTAAAATATGCATGATCCTATATACAGAATCCTAATGCAATACATACATAAGAATGCTTCTAAAGACCCGGCTTCTAGAATATGGCATGTGAATCATCTCAAAACATACGATAGTGCATAAAAATCATATAATATCAACTAAATCACAAAGATGCAAATTTAGCCAGATCAAGATGCATGAAACATGGATGTAAAGTATGGATATACATGGCATATCAAATATATACATATGTGTAGTTAGGGAAAGCGATTAATGAATGGGATAGAAAGAAGCGGGTGGGGGGATTATTACAACATTTTAAATATTACAAATCCAAATAAAGAAAAAGGAAAGAAACAAATAAAGATAAAAATCCTCACAAACTCTTAAAATAAAAATAAAAGTTTTAAATCCCGGCCATTCCGCAACTAGAAAGATCTATGTGTTTTCAATCCAATCCAACCCATGTCCACTCCCTTAGCCAAACTCAACACCAACCCATGGCTTGACAAAATTATCGTGGGCCCATTCACCCCATTTGCATCTCAATAGCACATATTAACCTCAGCCCATGTAAACCGCAAACCATTAAAAACTAAACCCGTCCACAACTAGACCCACATGCCTCTTCTCCTTTCAAATAATAACCCATGCTCGGCTTTGCATCAACAAATTGGGTCACGCATGCATGAGCATGCATGAAACCCAAGTCCAGCTGCAAATCTCCACCAGAACAACAACACCGGCAGTGCACTAGTGTCCACACCACAACAACGCACCAGCGAAGATACGGCATCAGTGTAACACCTACGCAATTTTACGTCTGAAACAAGAGGACCACCGTTGACACCTTGTTTGGTTTTGATACAGATTCTTCTTTGATTTTGTCTTCGGATGTGCCGAGAAGAGGACGATCTACCAAGAGAGAGAGCCCAGTGATGGCTTTGTCCCTTTGCTGAAAATGTATCCCCGCTGAGAGAGAGATGTGCGTTCGAGCCCGCTAGAGAGAGCAGAGGCCGTTTTGAACAACTGCCACCTCTGTGTGTGTGTTTTCAACCCAAAAATCAAGAGAGCTCTCTCCTCCTCCTCAACCCATTTTCTCTCTAAACAATATCACTCATGAACACCACTCACATGAACACCACCGAGAGAGAGACTAGTGCTGTGTTGTTTTCATTTTTATTTTCTCCACCGAGAGAGAGAAAGAGAGATAAGAGATGGGTTTTGGTCTGTATGGTGTGTGTCTCCTATGTCTCTGTGTATGGGCTCTGTGTGTATAGAGAGAGAGAGAGAGAGAGATCTTGTGTGTGTAGTGTGCATCTATTTTTTTTAGAGAGTCTCTGTGAGTCTTTAGAGAGAGAGAGCAGCCTAGGAATGTCTAGAGAGAGAAGAGAGAGATGGGTTTGGTGTCTTCATGCCCGTGTGTGCTGCTGTGTAATGGTGTGTGTCAATAGTGTGTATGCATGTGTGTGTTGAGTGTCTGCATGCCGTGTGAGTATGTGTTGGGTGTGCTGTGTGTGTGAGTATGTGTTGGGTGTGCTGTGTTTGTGGGTGTGTGATGCGTGTCTTGTGTGTGTTGCATTTTCAAACCCCAAAAACTGCCCAGAGGGAGAGAGGTTGGTTTTTTTTGTTCAAATCATTATCAAACCCACGAGAGAGAGAGAGATGAAATGGGAAGTTGGTGGTCCAATCTCAGTGCATACATGTCTATCTCCCTTATTTCCCCCCTCACATCTCTCTCTAAATTGTAGATTGGCATCTCCACCTCAGCCACCCTTTGTGACAGGAGCCGTCTGTGTGTTTGAGTGTGTCGGTGTGTATCAATGATGAAGTTGGTGGTGTGTGTTGGGTTGTGTTTCAGCCGTGTGGAGTGTGTTTATCCTATGTGCCGTGTGATCTCCATAGGTGTGTGTTGTGTGTGTTATCCATGTCTCTCCGTCTCTAAACCGTGTGTGTATGAATCTCTGGTTGGGTGTGTTGAGTGTGTGTGTTATCCACGAGTGTGTGTTGGGATAGCCGTGTGTGAGAGGAGAGTGTTAATGGTGTGTTTGTGCTGTGATAGCCGTGTGTCTATGTGAATCTATGTGTGTGGTGCCCTCTCTCTCAATCTCTCTCTAGAAAATTTCTCAACAACAATCTCACCCCTCTCCCATTTTTTTATTTTATTCACCCACTAGCCCCTTATGTTGATTCTCTTTTCTTTCTTTTTTTTTTATATCACCTACTCCACTTTCTCTTTTAAAAAGTACTCCATCACCGCCCCATTCCATCTTCCACCCACTTTTTTTCTTTTTGTTGATTTTCTATTTTTTTTATGTTTTTTTTATGTTTTTCTTTTTATATTTTTTTATCATTTTCATTTTATCAAATATCCAAACAAAACATTTAAAATATGTACCACCACACCAAATTATAGAAAATTATAAAATACTACAAATTAGTGATGGCCAATATGGGTAAGGTTTGGGATTAAAATTTCAATCTGATTTTTTTGATATTTTCTGCTGAGAAATTCATAAAATGACATATTCCAATTTACATCATGGGGTGTTCAAAAGAAAGTGCCCAAGTCTTAGGGTCGGTCAAAATGGGGTGTCTACAATAGGTAGAGTGGTGGCTGTTTGGTTTGAATTAAACAGGTATAGTACCTGTTCAATTTAAAATAAACAGATACAAATTTGTTTGAACAGGTAAGGCACTGTTTGGTTTGAATTTCAAACAGTTAAAAACATGTTTTGGGTGGATTTGAATTTGAACAGATTTGGTTTGGGCAGATAGGAAACTGTACAGAATTTTTGAAGAGGTGCAAACCAAAATTTGAATTTTATTTCAAACCAGAATTTGAAATAAAAAACAGACAGATTTTATTTCTACA
>JAPPVO010007744.1:0-22746 GCA_030407325.1 Camellia japonica
AAGGCCGAGGAAAAATCGGTTGAAGATTGGTGGAAGTGTGCATCGATGAAAACGATCCGACTAAATTCTTCCTCTTGGGATCATCCTTGTCTAGCGCCGAACGGACTATTATGTCAGCTTCTTGGTTTCCAACTTGGAGGCCTTTGCCTGGACGCCTTACGACATGCCTGGCGTCGACCCGAGCTTCATTGTCATCAGTTGAATGTCTTCCCCACCGCGCGCCCAGTCATTCAAAGGACGCGCCGTTCCCTTGCCCATGCTGAGTGGTGGCGGAAGAAGTGAAGAATTTGTTGGAAGCTAGGGCCATAGAGGAGGTGCAATACCCACGGTAGATATCTAATACGGTGGTTGTTCCTAAGAAAAATGGCAAATGGCGAGTCTGCGTTGACTACAAGACTGTCACCGCGCTTGCCCGAAGGATAGCTTTCCCCTCCCTCGAATTGACCAGCTGGTGGACTTAACCGCTAAGCCATCAGAGGTTTAGCTTCTAGATGCATATCGCGGCTATCATCAGATAGCCATGTACAAATTGGACAGGGAAATCACATCGTTCACCCACCCCCCCAGGTTATATTGCTACAAGGTCATGCCATTCGGACTGAAGAACGCCGGGCAACACTTTCGCGGATGGTGACAAAAGATGTTCGCTCCTCTCTTGGGCCGGACTATGGAAGCCTATCTCGACGATATGGTGGTGAAAAGTAAGGAAAAGTCTCAGCACCTCGCCGTCGACCTAGCAAGATTTTGCCATACTTAAACATCACAAGTTCGTCTGAACGCCTCCAAGTGGCGCCTTCGGAGTTGGTACTTGGAAAGTTTTTGGGTTTTTTGGTCACAAACCGAGGAATCGAAGCCGACCCTTCGCAAATCAAGGCAATACAAGAGTTGGAGCGCCCAACTCCACAAAGGACGTGCAACATCTTGCCGGATGGCAGCCGCGCTGAACAATTTATCAGCCGGTCCTCGGATCGTTGCAGGCCCTTCTTCAAAACTCTGAAGTCCAAGTTCTTTTGGGATGAAGAGTGTGACCGAGCACTGGCTGAATTAAAAGCGTATCTCTCCTCAGCCCCTATTTTGGTTACACCTCAGCCGGGTGAAGAGTTATATCTCTACTTGGCGGTCTCTCAACATGCGGTGAGCGCTATTCTAGTCCGCGCTGAAGGCATTCAACACTTGCTATTTTCTATGTGAGCAAGACTCTGCTCCCAGCCGAAACAAGATATCTTCCCTTGGAAAAATTGGCGTTGGCCTTGATGATGGCGTCGAGAAAGCTGGCGCACTACTTTCATGCCCATACAATAGTAGTGTTAACCGAGTTCCCGCTCAAGGTGCTCTTCGAAAAAGCGGACTTCACTGGGAGAATTCTGAAATGGGCCGTGGAATTAGGCCAGTACGACATCAAGTTCCGGCCGCGCACCGCAATCAAAGCTCAAGCACTTGCAGACTTCGTGGCGGAATTTGTCCCTGGAACGCATCCAGTCTGCCCGATTGATTTGGTTGATGCGGATTTAGCACAACCCATGGTTTTGGCAACAGAGACAAGTACTGGCCCGCAAGTGGGAGAAGGGCAAAGCTCGACCGAAACAGCAAAGTCCGACGACTCGTTGAAAGAAGAACCCAGCAAAGACGTGGAAAGAGACCAGAATGAGCCGACCAGAAACTTGGAATTGAGAAGCTCCCAAAACCCGTCTGATTGCTGAAAGCTGTTTGTTGGCGAGATGTGGAAACTCTTCGTCGATAGGGCGTCCAACAGGCATGGGGCTGGGCTGGGAATTGTGCTAACTTCACCCAATGGGCTGATTGTTGAGCAAGCAATTACGCTCGGCTTCCCAGCATCCAACAACGAGACGGAATACGAGGCCCTCTTCGCCGGGCTAAGAAGCGCGCTGAGAATGAAGGTCACAGCCCTTATGGTGTTCAGTGATTCCAAGCTGGTGGTCAATCAAGTCTCAGGGGAGTATGAGGCCAAAGATGAAAGAATGGCCAAGTACCAGGCGCTGGTGCGAGCAGAAGTCAGGAAGTTCGATGCCATCAGAGTTGAACAGATCAATCGCGAAGGAAACAGCACGGCTGATGAATTGGCCGGTCTCGCTTCCACTCAACAACCTTTCCCAATCCCTTGATGATTGAATTTTTACCTCGGCCAAGCATTGAGGAACCGAAGCAACCCGAGGTACTCTGCTGCACCGACTTGGGACCTTCATGGATGGACTCCATCATCGCCTTTTTGAAAGATAGAATTCTATTCCCGGAAGAAAAGAGGCGGCCCCAAGATCCAAGCAAAGGCAGTACGATTTTGGCTCTCCCCGTCCGGAGCATTGTATAAAGGTCCTTCACCGGGCCGTATTTGAAGTGTGTCACCACCCCGCCAGGATGGAGGATTTTCTCTTTGAGATCCATGAAGGCGCTGTCTGCGGCAGCCATACTAGGGGCAGGTCTCTGGCGTACCGAGCAATTTCACAAGGTTACCGGTGGCCGTGCATGCAGGCGGACGCACAAAAATACGTTCGCCGATGTGAAAAATGTCAGAAATTTGCTCACCAGATCCACCAGCCAGCGAGAGAATTGCTTTCCCTCACAAGCCCTTGGTCATTCGCACTCTAGGGATTGGATATTGTTGGGCCACTCCCAGTTGCACCGGCAACCGCAAGTTTTTCATCGCCGCCACTGACTATTTCCCAAGTGGTGGAGGCCGAGCCACTAGCACCATTAAGGAGAGGGACGTTAAGAAATTCGTTTGGCAAAATGATCACTCGCTTCGGTATACCCAGGCACTCATCTCGGATAATGGCACTCAATTCGATGGGAACTCTTTCGCGATTTTGCGAGAGTTGAAGATTGAGTTCTACAATTCAACGCCGCCTATCCTCAGTCAAATGGCCAAGCGGAGGCCTCGAACAAAACCATCTGGACGGACTGAAGAAGCGGCTTGAGAAGGCCAAGGAAAATGGCTAAAGAGCTTCCTAATGTGCTCTGGGCATACCGCACTACGCCAAGCGATCGACTGGAGAGACACCATTCGCTCTGGCCTATGGTATGGAGGCCGTCATCCCATTAGAAATTGGCATGCCAACCATCCGTTCCAGAAAGTTTCCTCCAGACCTGAACAATGAAGCCGTGGCATTAGAGCTGGACCTTGCTGAAGAAAGACGAGAGCGCGCATTGATCCACATAGCGGCCTATCAGCAGGAACTCTCTAAAAAATACAACAAGGCATGCACCCCAGGCTATTCAAGATTGGGATTGGGTCGTAAGGAAAGTTCTTGGCAACACGGTGATCCCTGGCGAAGGAAAGCTCGGTGCAAATTGGGAAGGACCATACAGGTGGTTGGTCTTGCTGGCAAGGGGGCATACCATCTGGAAGATTTAGATGGCAAGGCTGTCCCAGACCATGGAATGCAGCCAACCTTAAGGTCTTTTACTTTTGAAATGTAATTTGCTTATGTTGTTTAGCTTTTCTAGACCCCTAGCCCTTTGGCACTTGATGTAAAAGATAGCAATGTTTTTGTAATGAAAATTAATCTCTTCTTGTTTGGTATTACGTTTGTCCAATGATATAGCAAGACACAAAAGGCAATTATGGATGCCAGGGGCAAGAAGACCGACCTGGACGGGACCGGACTGTTTTCCTCGGAATGGGAGCAGACCGCACAAACAGTTTGCCTATGGAGCAATGCGCATTAGGGCTGAGCTGGTTTTGCTCGCCCAGTTGGAATGTTGGCGGCATAACCAACCTGACTAAAACATTGGTGTTTTGCCCAATGTAGGAGCCGAGCTGATTTTGCTCGGCCCATTTGGCATATTGGTGTATTGTCCAATATGGGAAACGAGCTGATTTTGCTCGGCGGAATTGGCAATGTTGGTGTCTTGTCCAACAGTCATAAGACCGAGCTGACTTCGCTCGGCTAAAGGGGAATATTGGTGTTTTAAACAACTTGAAAGCCGAGCTGGTTTTTGCTCGGTTGCATTGAAGTGCTGGAATTACAAAGTCTGCAAACCGATCAAGGCCGAGCGGATTTTGCTCGGCCAGGTGCAAAATGTCATTTCATTTGAAAGTACAACTGCTAGTCCTTACTAGATTAACTTTGAGCTGATTTTAGCTCGGTAGTTTGTGCGGTTTAGCCGACCTGCCAGTTGATTAAAGTTTGAAGCAAGAAAGTCACACATACGAAAGCCAAACAAGAATAGACAATGAGCGAGCAAAAAGTTCAAGTTTCATTGATAAAAAGAAAATTCAGTACAAGAGGTGGGGCCTTGCCCGGTTACAACCATCAAAAAAAAAAAAGAAAAAGAGAAGAGAAAATCTTCAGTCTAGCGGAAGGTTTTGCTCGGCGATCTCCTCGGTCTGCTCTGCTACGCCGACTGTCTGCTCGGGCAGGCTCTCTTCGGCTTCGTTGTCTGTGCCCTCCACCGTGACAACCTCCCGATCAATAACTTCGGCCTCCACATCTGGGATGCTTCGGTGTTGGTTACTTGCTCGGTCTGTTATGCAGCGGCGGCTTCTTCCTCAGCCTCTTTCCTTGCCTCTGCTATCAGTCGGTTTTGCGTGGCATTGGCATACGCCTGCATGTAGACCGGGATATATGCGGCAGGCGGACTAATGAATGTGGCAGAATCCTGACCAAGTCCAACTTTCTCCACGGCGGCTTTCCAGCCGCACTGGAAAAAGATGTCCTTCGTAGCCTGGACTTGCCGTTCATAGGTTTTCTCCCCCTGTGCATAGCCCCGGTCCTCTGCATCATCGACCGCCTTGTCCAGAGCTTCCTTGTGCGCATCACGCAGTTTCCTCAGCTCGGCGAGATACCGAGCTTTGGTTGACTTCACGGCGCGTTGCCTATCGGCATCAGCTCGGTCAACTTTCTGCTGCAGCTTATCTCGCTCCGCCGCGATAGCCTCCTACGCTGCCTTTAGGTTCGCTATCTCGGTCTTTTGCGCGTTGTTCTCGGCAATGGCGTCCCGAAGGCTCTGCCGCACTTTTATCATCCGGTCGTGCGCCAGATAATTCTTTTGCGCGGCCTGAAAACAAAGGAAAGAAATAAGTGTTTGAGGAACCGAGTAAAAATCGAGCAAACTGTTGAAGCAAAAATGGAAAACTTACCAACACGATGGATTTTGCCGCCGAGCGCAGGACCTTCAGGTCGGACAGTTCATCATGTTTTTCATGTCTACTGGAAGGATTAACTCCTTGGTCATGTTGAAACCGAGGGAATAATCCTTATCAGCGTAGACGAATCCTCAGCCGAAACTGGACGGCCTTGGTAGACAAACTCGGGCGCCCAGACCGGGGGGTGGCTGGGCCCTTGCCCTTGGCTTTGCCGGTCTGTTGTTGCTCGCCCTGGCGCGCCCAGCTCGTTGGATGCTAGCTCGGTAGAGTCTTCGTCGACGAGGCCCTAACCGGCTTTCTCCTTCCTCGGCCTTTTCTTTGGCCGGCCAGCCTGTTGTTCGCGTGGGAGAGCAAGCACGGCTCCTTTCTGCTTGCCCGGCCGGGGTGGAGGATGTTCCCCCCAGTCGCTTCTGGAGGTTGGGACTCCCCTTCCTCTCCAGTGATCATGGATTTGATCGCCCTTATCTTTGCCATTTCCTGCTCGGCTGTTAGAGGGACGAGTCTGATCGGTGGAAGAGTCGGATCCGGTTCTGGGGATGGAGCGCGCAGGAAGTCGGTCACGCGGCTTTTGCGCGGTGCTTGGTAGTGATAAGTTTGTTCGAAACCGAGCAGTTTTGAAGCTTCCCTCTCCTCGGCTGGGTGACGCAGAAGAACTCGGATGGCCTCTTGATTGGCCTGGTGGTAGTCTGCTGCAAGGTACTTATCTGCAAAAAAAAGAAAGAAGTGTTAGACCGGTGCAAAATAACAATAATGAAATACAGAAAGAAAACAGTGTGGTCTGCCGGGCTACTTACCAGCACTGCCAAATCTTTCCTAATGTACCAGCCCGGTATGGGCGCCTCGGTGTCCTCGTAATTACCGGACACCCAGAGGAAGTCGTCATCGTTGGCTTCTTTGTCTGGGTTGCCTTCGATGAGCTTTGCTCGGCCCTTCTTGACTTTGAGGTACCAGCAAAACCCACCCTTATTTTTACTAAGGCTGTATTGATGGAAATTTTCTGCGAGGCCGAGATTGAGACCGAGCCTTCGTTCAGCTCGGCGACGCCATTTATTATCTTGAACGTGTTGGTGGAGACTTGGGTTGGGCAGAGCCTTGTCTGCCTCAAAAATTCGCAGATCAATGGCTGCACGGGGAAGTGGAGCCCTCCCTCAACAATGGAAACGACCGTGAAGGGGCACCAGTCCAAATCTCCCCATGGTGTGTCTCCTTTCTTGCCGAGCTCTAAGATGACGTCGTCAGGAATGTTGTACTCCTTTCGAAACTCCGCCATCGCCCCGGGCGAGCTAACCATAAAGCGGTATTTGCCATCTCTCTTAGTTTTATTTGGTGTATATCACGGTAAAAAATGTTGGTGTGTTTGCTCGGTATTTGAGCTCCACCAATTATAATGCTGGACTGGCTTGGTCGGTCCTATTTGTTCTGCATGTTGAAAAATAAGGCCAAGGGTTAGCACGGCAGATATTGCGTGGCTCCTAGTGGAAATAGCTCAGGGAAGGATTTGGTGTTTTGACCGACAAGTCTCAGCTCGGTTTAACTACATGTGTGCCTAAGCCTCCTAGTCCGGTTCTAGCTCGGTTAAGGCTACATGCAGGATCTAGTTGATCCTTCAGCTCGATCAAGGTGTCAGGCGGGGTTTTCACGGTTTTAGTTCGGTTCACTCTACTCGCCGATCTAGTGGAATATCCAGCCCGGTCGCAGCTTCTACGTGAAGCCACAAACAGTTTTTTGCTCGGCTATAGCTCTACCTACGGATCTAAATGAGCATTTAGCTCGGTTCAGTCCAGATTCGAACTGTTCATATCAAATTCAAAGGGTTTGCTTAGAGGCTTCATGGATCGAGGGGCACGAAGGCCCCCTCCACTCCACCAGTTCCAGTTTTCCTAGGGTGTGAAGTTGTTGAGACCACAGAAGAGCAACACAAAAACATGAAGAACACGATAGAATGAACTTGAAGAACTGAAAAATGGAAGTAAAAATACAAGGGACGAAAAACTTACCAAAAACGGAGGTGAGGTGAGTTGGGCCTCGAGAGATGGAATGCACCGTCAGAAATGGCAAAGAATGAGCAAGGAAGGAACGTGAGGCAAGGCAACAGCAGAGAGAACGAAGAGACTGGGAGCTAGGGTTTTCTGGCTTGAAGAGGATAATGAAAAGTGAAGGGTTGAGAGGCTAGGGTTTAGGCTATGAAGGGTCCTAGTGACCCTTGGTTTGTGCACGAAGAAGGGGGAAAACCACCCAAACGGCGCAGCCGTTTGAATTCTGCGTGTACAGAACAGCTGGCTGCACGACCCAATGGCGTGATGACACGTGGCACTGAAAACGCGGCTGTCAGTACGGCTGTACGACCTTTGATGAGACTGCGGAGGTAATGGCCGGCCAATTGAGATTGCTCGGCGACAGAAGTGTCCCCAATTGAACCATAGCTCGGCGGCAGGCATTCCTTATTCAAGCTTGGCCTGGCGAGGGCGCAACTCAATCATAGCTCGGACACATTGGTAAACCCAATCACGATAGCTCGGATGGGTTTAAGGGGCAATTAAGAGGGAAGATTTGCACGACAGTTTGGCCGAGCTGAGGCGACGTCAGACTTAACGGAATGCACGGCGCTGAGCTAACTCCTCTATTGATGCGACTGACTTGCACGGTCGAAGACAATGACCGGGCAAGCGCGAACTGGCCCTAGCCGAGCTGTGACTCGCACGTACCGGACGGAGCTCGGAGTGGCGAATGGTAACCGAGCTATTGGGTGATCCGGGTTGGGCTGAGGCTGCAACGAGGCCGGCATGCCTCTGACCGGCCAGCCGAGATGAACGGCTTCGTGTGACCGATAATTAAGATGGAATGGTTGGAGGCCGGCATGCCTCGCAACTGGTTGGTCCTGATGAGCCGGTCTGGAGTAGCTCGGCCGGAGTGGTCTGGCTTTCGCCTGATCCCAAGGGACAGGTCGGCGATATATAGCTCGGTTATGTACATGTAATGGTGATCTTCCACAAGTAATAGGCCGGCTGTGGTACTCCGGTTATGTGTGCCACCTGGGCCAATGGTGCGAGGGAGAGGACATCTGCTCCACGCACGCCTCAATACCGTTAGACAGTTCTGTGTGTACTGGTGGAAGGACAAAACCTTTACACGCGTAAAGTGGTGAGAGGCGCGCACTGCCACCTGTCCAGGGAAGGACAACAAAGGAAGTGCGCGCACAACCTTGAGGCTGCATGGCCAGCCTAGAAATAGGGAGAAATACGAACGTTGGAGGTATGGAATTCACTCTCACAAACACTCCTCTCATTGTCTTCTTCCTGAGTGATCTGACTTGATCGTCGGAGGGTCTTTCCGGTACACCACCGCCGGGCAGCTCACCATTTTTGTGTTGCAGAGATAGACGCCGTCGCCAGAAGCTTGACGTTCAAGGCGTACGGAGAGCAAAGGATATTTCGCCCCCGTACACATCCCATCTTGTTTGGTAAACTTCAGTGAAAATTTGTTGGTACTAAATTTGCAAGGAAACAATTTCAATGGAACCATTCCTCAAACATTTCAACAAGCGAGCAAGTTGCGAACCCTTGATGTTAGCAACAATAAATTGCATGGGGAGCTTCCGAGATCATTGGTGTAAAGCCCCAAAATATATAACATTACCTAAGTACATTGACTAACATTCATTATAACAGAAACTGTAATTCATCAACCCTTACATCATTGAATCATTAAGGTTTGCACAACACAGTTCCACATGCAATTGTACATTCAACGATACTAAATACATGAATCTATAGCATGTAGAACATTAAATTCAAAAACAAATAAATGCCCTCAAGGGCTTACAAATTCCAAAGCTTAAGCCCGGTCACACAAAAATGGTTTCACGAACCCATACATTTATAGCCCTTGGTTAGAAAAATAAACCACAACAAAATACGAGTCATTTACTCTCCACAGAATACGTCCACACCCTTAACTCGGCGGGATCACCACATCTTTTCCTGAACCAAAATCCCATAGGGGTGAGCTTAAAGCGCAGTAGAGAATTCTTAACAAAGTATATATATATATTTATTCAAGATTCCCAATTTGAAATGCACATGCCATGCTATGCCTTAAAAAAAAAAAATTACATTTACATCTTTTGAAAACTACCATGCTCAATGATAACTTGAAATCTCAACAATTTAGAAATTTACAATTTAATCCAATGGGGCGGTAAATACGACTCAGGTAATCCCTAGGTGGGTGTCTGAAAGTAGGCTTAGTTAGCACTACCAAACCCCACTTTACCGGTTGCTAACCGGAAAGGAAGTGGTACCTCCTTCACGCGTGTTTTCGGTCTTTCACTTCGGACACTCAGGTCAACTTAATCAATTCCATCTACACCCTTTATCCGGACTTACCAACGTATTTACCCCAAAACATTTCAATAATTCTCATTTCAAAATATTCTTTTCTCAATGTAAACGTTTCCAAACTCAATTCAAAATGTATACTAATCGATTGAATGAGTATGTAATGCAATAATTATCAATGCCTCATAATATTTCTCCATTTTTAAGTATCTCAACAATAATACCATAATAACCACATTTTCCATTTTCCTCCCTTCAATGTTATTTCACAAAATAACCACATGTTCAATTAAATCTATCAATACATAGCAACATTTTCTCATCTTGTACAATTCTCAACAATTTAGTCATTTCAAGACTATATGCAATGTTTTGAACATCAACTTCCAAAATCACAATTCTCATATTTCATGGAACTCAACATTTATGTAAACATAGAGAAGACTTTTCTAAAAAAGAAACTTTCATTTATTTTAGCACCTAAGGGAAATGTGGCCATTTCATTCATGAATTTCCATCATCATTTAAAAACCCCCAAATTTTCTAGGTTTTCTCACCATAACCTCACATCTCCAAAACATTTGAATAAAATCACACCAAAAGCATTTTTTTTTTCTATCAATAGCAATTTAAACACCTTCATGCGATTATTTAAAAGAAAAGAGATAACCCACTTTCCAAAAATCACTCATCTTCTTGAGTCAACAACAAGATTTTAAGCTATTAAAGGAGATTTCGAAAAATCAACAAGATCTTGCAAAAATATATATATGACTTAAAGAAAAATCCCTACCTCAAGTTTTGATGAAGAGATGAGATGAAACCCTAAAATCAAAGGTGTAGAAATTCGATCTCCACCGTGCAAAGTGAAGTCTTCGCTTTGTTTTCGAAAACTTGTGAAAGAGGATGGATCAAAACCCAATGGATTCCAAGAAATCAAGGGTTTTTCGTATTTGATGGAGGTTTTTAGAGAAAAGGAGGAGTAAAATGATTTTTAGAGTGAGAAGGAAATGTTTTAAAAGTGATATACACAGCCTAAAAGAAGGGAGAAAAACAGAGTTTTCAGACTTAGCCCGTCCCGCACGTGCGACACTTGCCCCTGCACGTGCGGGGCGTGCTTCCCGCACGTGCGGCACTCTCTTGCACCTCCCCTCCGCACCTGCCTTTTAAGCAGAATGCAACGCAGAAACTCCCCAGTTTCCTGCACGTGCGGCCTCACTTCCCGCATGTGCGGCTCCTCTCCTGCACGTGCTGCCCAAGGCCCCGCATGTGTGGCTCAGCCAGCCCAGAAAATCTCCAGCTCAACCCCGGTCACTCCGGATCCAACCCTCACCTTCCGAAACACGTGAAACTCAGAGTAGCAATAAATAAGAATGAAAATTTTTGAGAAGGAGTTTTCAAAACAACAATCCAACGGTCAAACCAAAACTACACTAAAATCCGACGCTATAACAATCGTAAACCAAGGTTTAAACAAAGAGGAACAAATGAATAACATGATCGGTCATCACAACCTTCCCACCATAGGAAATTTCGTCCCCGAAATTAAATCAAACTACTCAAACAGGATAAAGACAACAAGTGATCAAAACCATGCTAGATGTTGTTTCAAATCGCAATATCTATTTTTAATCAAAATTCGCCATTCTTATCCTGGTTTCCAAGTGTCTAGTCTCAAGGCTAACAACAACGGTTCATGATATCATATAAGCATGAAATATTTCAATCAACAATAATGGTCACACATATCAATCTCATACTCAAAACAACAATGCTTATAACAACACATGGTTAACAATCTTAATACATTTCCTTCAACACTAGGGAATATTGCAAATTAAAATAACTTAAGCATTCATAAACAAATCCGGATACTTGGAGCGGACTTTCGCCTCCTGTTCCCACGTTGCTTCTTCAACCCCATGGTGTCTCCACAACACCTTTACCAACGGTATAGTTTTGCCCCGTAACACTTGCTCTCGGGTATCTAGTATTTGAACCGGTCGCTCTTCATAAGAGGCATCCTCATCTACCTCCAAATCAACCCAATCAAGCACATGAGAAGGGCTCATACTTCCTAAGCATAGACACATGAAACACATTGTGAACCCCCGAAAGTTGTGGCGGTAAAGCTAACCGGTATGCCACTTCCCCAATTCTCTCCAATATCTCGAAAGACCCAATAAACCTCGGAGATAATTTACCACTCTTATCGAATCTCATCAAACCCCGTCTTGGTGAAAACATGGTCACCCACTTCGAAAGACAAAGGTCTCCTCCTCTTATCGGCATAACTCTTTTGTCGGCTTTGGGCCGTTGCTAACCTCTTCCTGATGAGAGCAACCTTCTCGGTTGTCTCTCTAACAATTTCTGGGCCCAACAATGGTGCATCACCCACCTCGGCCCAACAAACCGGTGATCTATGGGGTCGGCCATACAAGGCCTCAAACGGTGCCATCTCGATGCTAGCTTGATAACTATTGCTATAGGCAAATTCAATTAACGGCAAGTGTCTATCCCAAGACCCTTTGAAATCAAAGACGCAAGCCTAAGCATGTCTTCCAAAATCTAGATGGTATGCTTCGACTGTCCATCGGTTTGAGGGTGGTAAGCGGTGCTAAAGGTCAACTTAGTTTCCAATGCCTCTTGAAGGCTTTGCCATAACCGAGCAATAAAACGAGGATCTCTATTTGATACAATGGTTACAAGAACTCCATGAAGTCGAACTATCTCTCTAATGTACAACTCTGCCAAGTGCTCAACTGAGTCACTGGTGCGCATCGATATAAAATGTGTAGACTTAGTCAACCTATCAACAATCACCCAAACGGCATCATTGCCCCGCTGTGTTCTAGGAAGCCCAACTACGAAATCCATGGTAACATGCTCCTATTTCCACTCAGCTATCGGTAAGGGTTGTAACAAACCCGCTGGTCTTTGGTGTTCGACCTTCACTTGTTGACAAGTAAGGCACTTCGATACGAATAAAGCAACGTCTCGCTTCATGCCCCTCCACCAAAACTGACGACTAAGATCTTGATACATTTTGGTGCCTCTCGGATGTACCGTAAGGCGTGAGTGATGGAACTCCCGAAGTACTTCCTCTCTACAAGATTCTGGTACAAACAAACGGTCTAGATAACGCACACTCAGATTAGAGTGAATGTTCAAACCCTTCTCTTCCTTTCCGTTGGAGATTCTATTCCGAATTGACTCCACTTCAAGGTCCCCTTGTTGTGGCTCTATGACTCTACTAATCCAAGTAAGTTGAGCACTCAAGGTAAACAAGGTTGCACTCTCATTGGACTCACCCAAGTGTAAATCAAACTTGCCGATATCACCTAGCATAACCCATTCTCGAATGGCCACACTTGCTAAGCTACTCACAGACTTCCGGCTCAAAGCATCGGCCACCACATTGGCTTTTTCCGGATGGTAGTGTAAGTCAAAGTCGTAATCCTCCATAAATTTCATCCATCTCCGTTGGCGTAAATTCAAGTCTTTTTGGGAAAACAAATATTTTAGACTCTTATGATCGAAGAAAACCTCAAACTTCTCGCCGTACAAATAATGTCTCCAAATTTTCAAGGCAAAAATTATCGCCGCTAATTCCAAGTCATGGGTGGGGTAGTTCTTCTCATGAGTTTTCAATTGCCGTGAACCATAGGCCACAACCTTTCCCCCTTGCATCAAGACATAACCAAGCCCATCCCAAGATGCATCACAATAAATGGTGTAACCCAAACCCCTTTTCGGAATTTTAAAGACCGGTGCGGTGGTTAATTTAGTCTTTAGTTCTTGGAATGACCTTTCACAAGCCTCACTCCACACAAACTTGACACCATTTCTAGTCAACCAAGTCAAAGGCGCGGCTAGTCTAGAGAAGTCCCTCACAAAACGTCGATAATAACCCGCTAATCCCAAGAAACTCCGGATCTCAAAAACATTTTTGGGTTGTCCCCAATCCTGTACCGCATCTATCTTTGAGGAATCTACAGTTACCTCTTCCCTCGACACCATATGATTGTAGACGTCCCCGAACGTCCCGGGAGGATGAGTCCCGTTCTGTTCATTTGGGCTCACTATAGTTCAGGACTCAATGTCACGGTCCTGTGTCTAATCTCGCCGAGTGCAATGCAAGACCGATGAATCATCAAAGAGTCCAAATCCAGCAAATCGTTTTTGAAAACATATTTTTTTGAAAGAAGTGCCAAACATGGACTGCTTTGCCAGATACAGAGTCGCCACCTAAATATTTTATTTTTGGGAAAATTTAGAAAACCCTGACTCGTTGCCTAAGGCCACGTGTCCGTCATCACCAAAGTTGCCTCGGCTCGGGAACTTGGGTACGATTGGGGAAGGTCACTTCGTGAGCACCCCCGCTTGCTCGATCAAAGATCGGCCTCTATTAACCATGATATCAAGTTTTGAAAACATTATGCGTTCTTATTCCGGTTATTAGCCTAGATTTACTATGTGATGCACACAGCATTCAAGTATAGACCGGGTCATCCGAATTGGAACAAAAACGTTTCATGTTTGTTTTTGAAAGATGGTTTGCTACTCGCAAGTAGGCTTAAAATGCAGATTTTGCCACCCTCAGGTGGGCTTAGAAAAGATGGTTTTGCCACTATCTAGTGGGCTTAAAACTCACAGTCAATGCCTTGTTCCACTCCAAATAACCCAACCTTCACCCACAGGCATTCAGGCAGTTATATCACATAAGCAAATAGTCTCATGGTAAGCATGCTATCATGGCAGTCACTCACACACATGCAAGGATGCTAAAGCGTAAAAACTTACCGAGTACTCCAAGCCAAAACAAAAACTATGTTAGAAATCCATGCATGATCCTAACTATACAGAAATGCCTAATGCAACACATGCAGGAATGTAACTAAGATAGGCTCGGCTATTCTAAACATGACATATGGAATGCTACAGCTAACATGTATTCAACTTGGAATTGAAATACAATGCAGTGAGTATGATGCGCCGAGCCCGGTGCATGCAAAACAGATGAATGGATGCAAACATGCTATCATACTGTATGCTAATTGAAACATGCCCTAATCTAACCATCATAAGCTGGTAAATAAAAGGGAGAAAGACGTGGGGTTGGAAGACATACATCACACGCACGCACACTTATTACAACATTGCCCTCGCTCGGAGGGTCCGAATAAATAATATACAGTCTCAAATGAATAATATAGTCCGAATAAGTACAAAACCCTAATTAATTAACAAATTAATCTAGGAAAACAGTAAATTGCACGTAAATCCGTGGACTGCCTCAACTCTGTTCCGAATGATGGATGATGCATGCTTGAGTTGCCTTGCGCGGAAATCCATTGCGAAGCCCCGGTTTGCCTCTGTTTGCAATTGATCCCGGAATGTTGCGCGAAGCTCCAAAAGACTGCCGGTTTCTGATTTGCTGCAACAGAGAGCAACAAAGGGGCATGGCAAAGTATTTTCACATATGCGTGCATGACTACTCATCAGGGAGTGTAGTCTTCGATCCTCGTGCCACCAATCACGCATATCGATGCATGATGGCCGAGGAGTCGAATTGCATGACTCAATATGAAATGAATGCACATGAAAACACAACAAGACCTAGACTCCATCATGGATAATCCGAAGTGTCGGCGACTGGGAATTGAGACACGCTCCGTCACTCGGAGTACGAAACGTCCCTCGTTTCTCGTGCTTAGGCTAACTCCTATCCCAAGCACAATGCAATGTGCATGACATGCATGAATGCAATCCTAACATGCAACCTAACATATGCAATGCTATGAAATGGCATACACAATACACGATGTGACATGGCATACACAATGCTCTAACATATAACCTAGCATACGCGATGCTATGAATTGAAATGGCATACACAATGCATAATGGAATTACACCAACATGAGTGGACCTCAGCCACGCTCACATCAGTAGCCATAAGATGAAAATGAGACAACCGAAATGCGTGCACACATGCACGCAAACCGAGGACCGAACCTAAAGCACCAAAGGCCACTCTAACAAGGCATGGCAAGGCATGAAATATGGCATTCAAACATGCAAATTTCAGCGCTGAATCATGATGCTAAATGATCCCGAAACATGGAAATATGGCACCCGATGCATGAGATGAGTCCCGAAACTCGAAACTAGGCACATGTATTGACTTATAGCTATACAAAGCATGCATTATTTGACCATGAAGTCTAAAGACAGAGCCAAGGCAGTCCCAAAATATGAACATTTCTAGTTCAAAGCATGACCAAAAGATGCTAGCATGATGGACTAAAATAGCATGCAACTTTGACTAGCAAACATGGTTTACATGGCATGTATGTGAAGAATGTGAGATCTCATCAAACCAGAAAAAATCAGTGAATAAAATATGTGAAAATATGCCTAAATAATCACTGAAATGCAGCCAACATGTGTAAAAATGATGAGCTCCTTTAGAGGGCCATGCAAGGGGTTATTCAACACATATATGATGGACATTCAACAAGGCCAAACCAACTCTGGAAATAGCCTATAGGGGTCCTAAAACCCACTGAAAATGGCCTGGAACAAGGCTTAGAAGCATGCAAATAAGAGGTCCTTTGGAAGGCCAAAAAGACCACTAAACAAGACAAGGAGAGAGGGGGTCACCCCCCTCTGATTTTGGCTCTCAAAACAGTGTGCTAGCCACTAAAAATCCACTGGATTTCAGTGGCTAGAAGGCCAAACAAAGCATGCAACAAAGGCTTAGATGCAAGGCTCAAAACAAAAGGCAATCAAGCATATAAGGAATCATATGACCTCAAACAGAAAAATGCCCTTAAAAAAACATGAAGATGATGTCAAAATAAGACTTTTTCCAGTTTAGGTCGAGGTCCAAAAAGGCTCACAAATAAGGCTAATGTATTATGCAAAATAAGCCCTAAAAGAGAGATAAAGCACAAAGGGAGAGTAGATGGCCTCAAACAGAAAAGAGCCCTTCAACAAAGTTGAAGAGGGGCTCAAAATAAGATACTTTATAGTTTAGATCGGAGCCCAAAAATGTAAGAAAAAGGAGCTAAGATATGAAGCAAAATAAGGCTAGAAAAAGGGAAATGGGGACTTACCCTTGTAGAGCCGACCTCCAGTAGCTTTTGGACCAAGAATGTGAGCTCTCTACCTTTGCAAATGACCTTCAAGGTGCTGGAATGGAGTGTGGAGGTGGTAGGCTATGAGTTGTAGTGTAAATGGCCAAGGATAATGGACTTTAGAGCTTGGAAGAGAGAGCTATGGAGGGAGATGGGTGTATGCCTTAGCAAATATGTCTAACCCCTAGAAATGAAGCTCAAGTGTTGGCTTTATAGAGGAGAGAAGTCAAGAGAAAAGGGGGGGAAAAACCAATTCAAATTTCCCCCTAAAAAGACAGACCCTCGGGCAGTAGAATCCGGTGCAAAACAGCTGGCACAGCTGGAATGAACTTAGGGAGAGAAACCTGGCCGACCAGGTGCAAAAGGTTCAGGTGGCCGGCCGGCCACCTCCCATGGCCAGCCGACCAGGGGTCAAAGGGGTCAAGCAAAGTTGTTGGCCGGCCACCCCAAAAAGGTGGCCTCCCAGATGAGTGCAACACAGCTGTATAGTCAAAACCCAGAAAATGTGAACCAGGAGAGAGAAAAGCCAGCTTTTTAGAAAGGTTCACAAGGGTCAAGGGGAATTAATGGCCGGCCTACCCATATTGGTGGCCTCCCAGGTGTGTACAATACAATGGTGTGGTGGAAAGTCAGAAAAAGTGGCTCGGGAGTGGGAAAAACCAACTTTCTAATGAAGAAAACGGGCGATGAAGAGCGATGAAGAAATAAAACTGGTTTTCAGAACAATTGCTGGCCTCCCACCTCCCTACAACCTTCATAACAATGAAAATAAGGTCTCCGCCAAAAATGAACCCAAACCGATGCAAAACGAAGGTTCGGGGCCAAAACGCGTGGCCCGAGGCCCTGAAAACTGACTATTAAGCACCGGAGGTGATGTTCGACCACGAAGTTGGTCTCTCGGGCCACAGTGTCCCTCAAAAGGGAGGAAACAAGGTGTATGCCAAAAATCGGAGCAAACAGAGGTGGTTAAGCGGTCCCGAACCGAGGCACACGGCCGACGGCTCCGAAAACCGGGAACCGGGCTCCAAACGGGAAAAATGGCCTACGACCACGAAACGTAACCTACGGCCACTGAGAGATGATCTATGAGACCTCTCCCTCCGCTCGGGAAGAGAAAACAAAGAAAACAGGGCCTGGTTCGCAAACCGAGGCAAGACATAAAAGAGTCCGGAAGTCTGGAGGCAAGGTTCGCAGCCGAGACTCCGCAACCTCAGAACGAGCACAATATGCAACATCACCAAGCGTTCAATCGGTGACATCTGAGTCTTAAGGTCGATCAAAAATGGGGTGTCTACAATGACCCAAAAACTTCACCTCGGTGAGCTAAAACTCGTATTTCTCAAATTTGGCATACAACTGGTGCTTCCTAAGAAAATCAAGCTCTACCCGCAAGTGAGCCTCGTGTTCTTCCTTGGAGGTTGAGTAAATTAAGATGTCGTCCAAAAAGACGACCAAAAGATGATCCAAGTATTCTCGAAAAATTTGGTTCATCAAATCCATAAAGGAAGCCAGTGCATTTGTCAACCCAAAAGGCATTACAAGGAATTCATAGTGGCCATAACGCGTACGAAATGCCATTTTCTGGATGTCCTCCTCTTGGACTCTCAACTGATGATACCCTGACCTCAAGTCTATCTTCAAAAAGCAACAAGACCCTCTGAGTTGGTCAAACAAGTCATCTATTCTCAATAATGGATACTTGTTCTTAACGGTAACCCGATTCAACTTACGGTAATCGATATACAACCGCAACGACCCATCCTTCTTCTTCGCAAAGAGAGCCGGCGCTCCCCAAGGCGATGTGCTAGGGTGAATGAAACCCTTGTCTAAAAGCTCATGGAGTTGAATCTTCAATTCGTGCAATTCGGCGGGTGCAAATCTATAGGGCGCCATGGAAATTGATATCGTGCCTGGCACTAAGTCGATGGTGAACTCGATCTCCCGGTGGGGTGGCAAACTAGTAAGATCCTTGGGAAATACGTCCGGATATTCATGAACTACCCTTGGCAACTCAACACGGACCCCGTCACTCTCACTATCCAAGAGAGTAGCAAGAAGGCCACTAAGCTTGTTCCTACTACGAGGGTCAAAAACTGGTGACAAGACCCTATCGACCTGATCCCCAAGAAAATAGAAGCAATCCCCACCCGAACTGCACACCATAACTCTCTGACAATAACAATCAATCATAGCTCGGTACGAAGATAATCAATCCATGCCTAGAATAACATCGAAACTTGACATGTCTAGCAATACAAAAGCAAACGGGAGTTGACGCCTGGCAACCTCTATCTCACAACCACGACACCCCCGGTCTAAATCAACGGTACCCCCAACTGGTGACTCAACCCTGAGTGGAGACGCTAACCGTGCCATCTCTAACCCCAATGCAGACGCGAATGTAGCAGATATGAATGAATGAGACGCACCCGTATCTATCAACACATTAGCCAAAGAATTACACACAATAAAAATACCTCTCACAACTGAGGATCCTGACAGCTGCTTTGGTGCGATAACAACATACACGTGCCCCTGTGGCCTCTGATCAACCTGCTCATCTCTCAAAGCATAGGCCTGCTGCACTGACTGAGCCGAAGCGGCTCCCTGATTTAAAATTGAATGATGAAAAGTTATTTGATAAAATTTTAAGTTCTGAATTAAAAATAAATTATTTGATGTGTATAAAATCAAATTTGAAATTTGTTATTTTTAAATTATATTTTTAAATTTTTATATTGTGATGGTGGCGGTGGTAGTAGTGGCGGTGATATGATGGTAGTGGTAGTGGTAGTGGCGGCGGCAATGGTAGCAATAGTGCTAGTAGTGGTAGCGGTGGCGTGGTGGTGGTGGTGGCGACGGCGGCGATAGCAATAGTAGTGGTGGCGATGACATGATGGTAGTAGTGGTAGTGGCGGTAGCGATAATGGTGGTAATAAAATGATAGTGCTGCTTATGGCAACAATGATAATGGTGATGCCGGTGGTGGTAGTAGTGGTGATAGTGGTAGCAGTGGCGGCAGTGGCATAGTGATGGTGGCGGCAGTATGGTGGTGGTGATAATGATGGTGAGTTTTATAATAGTGTATATCGATGGTTTAGTATATACAAATTCAATCGGAATTAAATAAATTTCAAATGACTTAAATTTTCTTAAGTTTTAACCTATATTTTAAGGGGCATCTTAAATTTTTAAGTGATGTCAATTATGATTATAAAACGAGCTTAATTGATGATCACTTAATACATTCAGTTTTAAGTGCTGAATCAGATTATCAAACACCGCCTACTCTTGATTTTAATGATAAATTTATCACTATAAAAATATCTTAAAAATACAATTCAATTACTTTTACAACTAAATGCATTAAGAAATAATCAATTAAATTTGTTTGATAACTATAATTGATATCACATAAAATTTTAAGTTACTCTTAAAATGTAAGTTAAAATTTAAGAAAATTTTAAATCAAATGAAACTTACTTAATTCTAACTAAATTTTAAATATTAAATATAAATACCGATATACACCATTATAAACTCACCACTACCACCACCACGATGCCACCTCTACAACCATCATCAACGCTACCATGCCGCTGTCGTACTACCACCACCACCACCACCACCATCAACATCATACCATTATCACCATCACTACCATTATTACAATATAAAAATTGAAATATACAATCAAAAAATAATAAATTTTAAATTTAAACATATATATCAAACAATTTATTTTTAGTTAAATACTTAAAATTTTATCAAATAACTTTTCATTTAAAGAATTCAACATTCAGTTTTCAATACTTAATTTTTAATTTCAATTCTTAGTTTTATCAAACACCTATTTGATAAAATTGAAAACTAAAAATTAAGATAAAGACATAATAAAATTTTTCACAAACATATATATGTATATATACTAACATACGAAATTTAATACATATATAAAAAAAATAAAAAAAAAAGAAAAAGAAGAAGAAGAAGAAGAAAAAAAAAACTCACAAAAAATGTATCCATATATATACATGCAAGGTAAATCCAAATAGTATTTTTCTATCTTGCCTTTGCATGCGTCAATAGATGAAATTGAATTCCTCAGGGGAGCAACCAAACCGTGAGAGAAGAGCAGCAAAAGTGGGTAGGCTTTGAGAAATAATTTTTCCAGACCTAAATCACTTAGGTCATGTTTGTTTGGGCGGACTGGATTAGGTTGGATTAGCATTCCCATTAGGGATGGTAATGGATAACCTACCCTGTGGGTATTCATGGAGACCCAACCCAAATACATGGATTTTCTCATTTTTTTCTTATCCATTGGGTAGGGTAAGTGATATTCTTTAAATATCCACAAGGGATGGGTTGGCGATGGGTACCCACTAATTTCTCCATATGTTTTTTTTTTATTTTATTTTTATTTTTTTTATTTTTAAGATTCACAACCAAAACTAAATATACATTTAATCTTTTTTCTTTTATTTATTTATTTATTTTTTCAGGTTCACAACAAACTCTTTTTTTTTTTTTTTTTTTTAAGATTCACAACCAAAACTAAATATACATTCAATCTTTTTTCTTTTATTTATTTATTTATTTATTTATTCAGGTTCACAACCAACTTTTTTTTTTTTTTTTTTTTTAAAGATCCACAACCAAAGTTAAATATACCTCCAATCTTTTTTTTTTATTATTTTTTTTTTATTTTTAAGGTTCACAACCATTTTTTTTTTAATTTTTAAGATTCACAACCAAAGCTAAATATACATTCAATCTTTTTTCTTTTGTTTTTATTTATTTATTTATTTATTTTTTAAGGTTCGCAACCATTTTTTTTTTTTTTAAAGATTCACAACCAAAGCTAAATATACATTCAATCTTATTTTATTTTATTTGGCTCAACAATAAAATCAAATACACTTTAATTAACATTGTCACATTATTCTTGTCAAATTTTATGCATATCTAGAATTTTTTTAATTTATTTAAAAAAATTAAGGACACTGTCTAGTGCAGGTTTCGGTTTGCTTTTCTATGTTATTTTATTTTGTTATGTATTGTAATTTCCAGAATGGTTTGCTTGTTCTGAAATTTCAATTAATGAGTATGAATCTATTTGTTTTATGTTATCACACAATTTATACAACATATATATATATATATATATATATGTAAATGTATTTGAAAATATGAAAATTGTAGAGAATCGAAACAAGCATGAGTCGTGATTGGTTAGAAAAGATAGGTACAAAGATTTATTTGCTGGAAAAACAAAAAGGGGATACAAAGTCTTACTAAATAATTTTTTTTTTAAATAAAAGAATTTTTCTTAGTTATGAACAGATTTAACTGAAATCAGCTTGTTTCCCAATGTTATGCTTCATTTATTTAGATAGAAAATATTTTTTAATGAAAAATATTTTTTATAAAAAAAATTTAAAATATATTTTTTTATATTTGGTGGTGGTGGTGATGGAACGAAGGTGAAAGTAGAGATTGTGACATAATGGTGGGGTGATGGTGGCAGTGATGATGGTAGTGGCTGTGGTGATGGTAGTGTGATAGTGAAGGTGAGAATAGTTGTGATGGTGTTGTGAAATTAGTAAAAATTTAATTGAAAAAACATTTTTTGTTTTTTAAAAGTAACAAACAACAAAATTCGTGAGGGACTACAGGAAGAAGATGGAGATGGATTGGGTGTGGTAAGGCATAGATATCTTAAAATGAGTGGTTCAGATTTGTTAAAAGGTATAATTAGATTTTGGATAAATTAAAATGAATGGTTCAAATTTGCTAAGAGAAAGATGGTTTAATGTCTAAAATGTCCGTGGCTAAGAGATTAACAAACAATTCCTTGTTTATGCACTGATGCAATTTAATATGGGTCTTACAACACTTTCTTCAAACAGATTCTTTCACATTTTATTTCTTCAAACAAGCTCTTATAACATTGTAAACAGGTTCTTATAACATGTAGGGGAGAGAGTGAGGGAGAGAGAGAGAGAGAGAGAGAGATGGTTGTAATTTTTTTTTTAATCTTCCACGTTCTTTCACATTTTTTTTTAATTACTAAAACTTATTTGATTGTCTCAAAATTATATATTTGATTATTATAAAACAAAATTTTTAATTAATTAATTAATGTGTATTTGATTTTGTT
>JAPPVO010007746.1:0-18800 GCA_030407325.1 Camellia japonica
TTCCCAAAAGAATAATTTACCTTCACTTGGTCATCATGCTCTCACTTACGATGACCAACTACTCTTTCCCAGCCCTTTCCGGACATTCCATTACTCATAGAAAAATGCTTCCTACCCCCACTGGGGGTCGACCCCCAGTGAGGTGTCACTCCGGGATTAGACAAAAAAAACAGTTTTTTTTTTTTTTTTTGGGTTTCAGCCAGTGGGGGCGCGCCACCTCACTGGGGTGCGACCCCCACTGGGGGTATGCAGCAAGGTTGTTACTCATATAGGCCCGTTTGTTTTCAGAGGTAGAATGGAGAGAATTGATAGTGAGGGGATTAATAGTGAGGGAATTGTTAGTGAGGGGATTAAATAAAATTGTGTTTGTTTTGATGATAGTTGTTAGTGTAGGGATTGTTAAATTATTTTTATATAAAATAAATATAAAATAATAAAACAAATAAAAAAATACAAAAACATTAAACATTAATGTGTTAAAAAAAATGCCCAACATGTAAAAAAATTTTTAAAAATAAAATAAAATAAAAAAATTTCAGAAAAAAATAAAATAAAATAAAATAATGATTTTTACTTAACAAAAAATACAAAAAGTTAAACATTAATGTTAAAAAAAAATGCCCGACATGTAAAAAATAAAATAAAATAAAATAAAATAAAATAAAATAAAATAAAATTTCTAGTCCGCCGGACTATTTTTCTAATACCAAGTCCTGGAAGCCCATCTGAATCCCATCTGCAAGGCCTATCCTAAGCCCTTCGGCTTAGCAGTCCCTTCCTCAACTCTGTAAACAAACAGCACATTAAATGGGGTTCACAGCTATCTTAATCCCAATCTCCCTCTCATACCCCAAAACAAACGGGGCCAATGGTGTTGTTTTGCGAAATAAATTAGAAGTTAATTTTTAATTTAATTTTATTTTTTATAAAAAAAATATGTGAAAAAATAGAAAAGTGATGGCACAAAAAGGTTAAAAGTCAAAATTGACTTTTAAAGCCTCTTGCTATAAGAGGCCACATGTCAAAAAAATTGCATTTGTACTATGAAAACAAGATTATTCTACTTACACAAAAAATAAAATTATCGTAAATAACATTTTAACATTATAATATATCAATTTTTAACTATGATAACAACTGTTAGAGATGTTCTTAAATTTTGTGGTTTAAAAATGAAGGAAGATTTCCTTTAATCCATATTTTGGATTGGAGAGCGTTGTTTGGGCCTATGTGGGGCAACTACAGGTTCCGTTTAGATGATATAAATCGCTCATTTTATTAGGTACTTTGTGTATTTCATCAACACAAAAAATTAAGTCAATCTGATAATTATAACTTGTTCAATTTATCACATTTTTAACAAAAAAATTATTTTAAAAACACAATTTTTTTTTAATTTAAAATGCGATAAATTGACCAAGTTACAATTATCAGATCAATTTAATTTTTTTGTGTGGACGAAATATATAAAGTATTTAACAAAATGAACAGTTCGGATTATCGAAATAGGACCCGTGTTGAGCCCAACAGGACCAAACAACGTGCTCTAATCCAAAATCTAAACTGTAGTGGATCCTCCTTTAAAAATACTCTTGAAGATAATTAATTAAGTAAAAATTACACTAAACAGTCTAACACAGACTCTTAAATTAAAATATTTTATAATCACTCGTACCAAACATTCCCAATATATTGTGATTACTATTTTAATTAATATTGTAATTTTTTTAGTTGAAAGTAATTTAGTTATGACATTACAAAGCGTCATAACTTGGCCATGGTATATGTCTTTTGAGAGGTAAGTATGGTAGAATAACTATTTTGAAATGTATTAGATTGATCGTCAAGTTGTTAAAAAAAGAAAAAGAAAAAAAAAGCGCCTTTTAATTGAATATTTTCTCGGATTCAAATCAACGATTTAAATGTGTTGAAATAAAAGGAGTTTTTTTTTTTTTTTTTTTTTTTTTTTTTTTTTTTGGGGGGGGGGGGGACTGATGGAAGTGGTTGGTTAATTATTTTCAAGAATGATTCATACCACTAAAAAAAGACTACTAATAATACTAATGCATTGAGAATGTCAAAAGAAAAAAAAAACAAGGCATAGGCAGTGGGCAGGACCCATTGCCACATCATTAGTGGTACTGTTAGAACACCACTTTTAGTATTCTCAACCATTTTTCAATTATTTTTGTTCAATGGTTTAATCAATGACAAAGCCCCTGTTGTGACAGGATATTTAAGACTAATTTAGTTCATTAAAAAATAAAATAAATTAATAAATCAAATATTATATTTGAATTATATAATTTTATTTTTTCTCTTATAAAATTATAAAAAAAAATTTACTCAGATTAAAATAAATAAAAATGATTGTTGAATTGCACCTAAAAACAAAAAAGTTTAATTACACTGACATCTCTTGAGATTTGGTCTGATGCTATCCCACCTCTGATGTTTTGAAAGTTACATTCTCACTTATGTGGTTAATAGTCTTATTTTACAAATTCTTTTTTCATATAACTCCTAATAGAAAATATATAAAATTATATTGAAAAAAAAAAAAAGAGTAAAGCAAGGTAAAGGGAAGAAAAAAAAGAAAAAGAAAAAGAGAGGAAGTAAAGCAAAGCAAGAAAAGAGATAGTGTATGAGTTTAATGTCTTTATTTCGTCTAAATAATTACAATGACAAAGGAATTAGTGTAATTTTTTAAACGTCAAAGATGATATGTATTAAATTCAAATTTCAGGGAGTGTAAGTGTGATTTACGTAAACAAAAAAATAGTTGTTGAATAGATTTGTCCTAGGGGTTGTTTGACATAACTTAAATAATAAGTATATTTTTTAATTTTTTTGTTAAAAAAATAAATAAAAAAATATAGTATATGTTTAGAATAATTTTTGACTTTTTTTTTTAAAAAATGTAATATAAAATAATAGTTAGTAATATAAATTTACATTTTTACCCCTCCTTTTTGACAAAAAAAAAATCTGCAACAAATGTAGCTTAATGAGGCGTAAAAGAATTTTTTTTTGTTTTTTGTTTTTTTTGGGTCCTTGCCCTTGCAACAAATGCAGCTGAGGTGTAAAGAAATTTATTTATTTATTTATTTTTGACCCTGGCTTCTGCAGCGGCCAGTGGTAACTTGTGTGGCCATTATTGCATACATGACACGAAATGAGGCGCAATAACCACACTTTGTCCATTTGCACTCAACAATCTCTGTCAAAATGTAGTACATTTTTCTTATGTTGGTATCATGATTTTGCATAATAAAAATTAACAGTTGTCAAGTTTAATAGAAAAATATTTTATGATGGTCTAAAAGAAAATAATTTTTATTTAGGGATTCATAAATAAAAAATAATTTGTGTCACTTTTTTTTTTTTTTTTTTGATCAGCAAAAGAAAGGAGAAATTTATTGATGAACCCTCAACGTTTCATGGCATGATTTATTTTTTCTTTAACAAACAAAAATAGAATGACTTAAATAACATAATTTACATTTCTCATATATACACAAACAAGTTTGTAATCTGCTTGCCATTGCCCCCACAACCAAAGCTATTGCGCCTGCACTTGTACTCACGCTTGCGGTTGTGCTACCAACGTGCATGCAATAGTCGCTCTCACATTGACCATTTCAATATCTCCATCTCCTAACATCATTATATCTCCAATCGTTGTCATTGTTGGGTGGTCGGGAAGGTCCGGCGCTTCATAGTCCTCTGCATTTTGGATATTTTGCGTTACTTCATCAATGAGACTATTTCAAATTTAAAGTTAACACATTTAGGAGAATTGACCAGTAAATCTCATTTTGTATACTTGTAATTCATAAGGTCCTAAATGTTTTTTTGGTAACTGAGTGGTCCCCTAAATTATTGGTTGACTGTTTTGCTATTGTTAGTACTGTTGGGGGATAGGTAGCATGGTTATGTATGGGGAAGGTGATGGGGTGTTTGTGTCACGTTGTTCGAAAAGCACATTAGTAACTTTTTAAAGTTTGGTTGTTTTTAACACGCGTAGTGTGGGACGTGAATTCCTTACTAATTATTTTTTGGTTCGTGACGTGAAGACACGCGTTAATTCAATCAAATTGAGTCCGCCACGTTGGAGTGTCACGTTTAGAAAAAATACACTAAGGAGTTTTTATGTATGAGAAAAGTGGTGGGGTGTTTGTCTGTTACGTTGTTCGAAAAGTACACTAGTAGCTTTTTAAGTTTGGTTGTTTTAATACACGCAGTGTGGGACGTGAATTCCTTTCTAATTGTTTTTTGGCACGTGATGTGAAGACACACAGTAATTCAATCAAATTGGGTCCGCCACGTTAGAGTGTCACATGTCACGTTTAGAAAAAGTACAGTAAGGAGTTTTTAATTTTTTAAGAGTGTCACAACAACATACCCCCACGTTGTCACATTTGAAAAAAAGTATACTAAAGAGTTTTTTTTTTGGAGTGCCATGTTATACCTACCATGTTGTCACATTTAGAAAAAGTATACTAAGGATGAGTAAAAATTTTAGAGTATCATATCATACCTGCAACGTTGTCCCATCGTTAGAGTGTCATATTAATACCTGCCATATTAAAATATCACACTATACCTGCCACATTCCAAAAAAAAAAAAAAAAAAAAACTAAGGGAGAACAATACTTCTAAGTTGAAACACGCCACGGTCTTGCTTTAGGTGGAAAGAGTGTAGAACAATACTTCTAAGTTGACTTCAGGAAAATAAGGGAGAAGCTAAAACAAAACAAAAAAATAAAAAATAATAATTGAAACATCCCGCCGTTTTTTGCTGAGTTCAATTGTAGTGAATAGATTTAGGTGACAAAAATAGAAATAAAATTCACATTTGCGATAAGAAATAATAGGTTTAATTAGTTGGAAAAAAATAAGTAAAAATTTGTATAGAAATTGAATTTTATAATATTTTTATTTGTCTTAACATCATTTTTTTTTTTTTTGTAAAAATAAATTTTAGGATAAATTGCACCGATAGTTCTTAAAATTTAGGGATATTAAAGGGATTGGCTTCCCTCCAATCCATGATCGGATTAGAGGGTGCTGTTGGGCCCGTGATGCTTTTGATGTACACAAACCATTTTTAGAGTCACAAGTCAGCTCACAGTGAGGTTTTTATTCTCAAAGCACTACAAAAAATTAAGGTTTTAAAGACCAAAATTTAAAGATAAATTTTTTTTTTAGGAACCAAATATTTTTGTTACAAAAAGTGTCGTTATTATATTTTTAGCAACTAAAATTATATATTAGTGATGAATTATTATCTTTTTGGGACTAAATTTTTTGTTTAAAAAAATAAACTATTTTGAGACCAAATTATTTTGTTCTTAAAAGTCTATTTATTAGTGACATTTTCAAAATTTTGTCGCTAAAAGCTTTGTTTTTGACTTTTCGAAATGACCTTTTAACGATTATCCTCATGACAATAGAAATTGGTTCTTAAATGTTTTTTGCAGCAAAATTTTCGCTTTTAAAGACCAAAACATTTGGTTTCTAAAACTCTTATATGTTGTAGTGAAGGTATTGCTTTCTATGTTTATAATAAAGTTAGGAGACTTTCACGAGATTCTCCCACGATGCAGTCCAAATCTTCGTCTATGTGAGGTAGATCTCATTCGATTATATGATGCAAATGACTTCTGAGAGGGTAATTTATGTAAAAATTGGGCCGAGCTGGGCAATAGGCTGTTATGGGCCACAATGCGAAGGGCTGAGTAAAAAGGCTTTGAAGTTAGTCCGGTCCCAGGAGGCCCTAGAGTTAGTCCGGTCCCAGGAGGCCTTAAAGTTAGTCCGGTCCCAGAGAGCCTGTTGTTATCCCGGTCCAAGAGAGTGTTGCAGATAGCCCGATCGCCACGGCCAGTATGGTTAGCCCGGTCGTATCCTTTAAACCGAGGTAAGCTAGGCCTTCTTCAGGACTTTGTTTTGGGTTTGCTCGGCTCAACTCTTCTACGGATAGCTCGGTCTTGGCATGCGAAGCCGAGGTAGAAGCAGGGACAGGCAGAGCCTAGCTAACAGTTATCTCGGCCCTGCCAGCCAGTTAGGCATAGCAGTGTTATTTCGGTCGTATGTTCATCCTACCAAGGTAAACCATCTCACTTGGTTTAAGCAGTGAGGGGGATGTGGAAGGATAAGCATTATCTTTCAGGAGTGTGAATCCTAGGAGGACTCTATATGGAGGAGTAGGAGTCCTACTAGGATTGTGCCACAAGGAACCTATAAAAGCCCACAACATCACATTTGGAGAGGTAACACAACTTTCACTACTACAAAAACAGATAAAGATCACACTTTTTTTGTGTGATGTATGTTATTTAATCACACCTTTTAAGTTTTATTAAAGTGTGATATTTGGGAGTGTGATTAAAAGGGGTCATTTTTAATCACACTTTTTAAGTGTGCTTAATAACATTTAGATCACACCTTTTAAGTGTGATTAAAAATATTTAGATCACATCTTTTAAGTGTGATTAAAAATATTTAAATCACACCTTTTAAGTGTGATCTTTGGAAGTGTGATTAATAACATTTATATCACATCTTTTAAGTGTGATTAATAACTAATAAAATCTATGATAAAAAAAGAATTCGACATATTTGAAAAATAATCAATATTATTTTTGTATGCACATTTGAAGAATGTAATACACACTATATACTATATTTTGAATCATAACCACATATTGAATAGAATAACGTCATATATTTCATAAATAAAAATTAAATATTCAAAAGTATATACAAAGGAATTAAATAAAAAAAAATTAACTGTGCTTACATATATTAAAAAATGAAAAAACTTAAAAAACTAAGTTCTTCAATTCTTGGACCATATTTTGCATCTCCAAAAAATTTCTGACCTGAAAAATGAAAACACAAATTAATCTAGAAACCGCTGATGCATATGAATAAACTAAAAAGTTAATTCAGCAAACCAAAATAAGAACATTAATCATTTCTGCTTGATCTTAATCCTTTTGAAAGTAACTTCCTTGTTAACAATTAGATGTCATAGCAGCTCAGTGTCAATGACATTGTAATTAGGAGGTCACTAATGAGCACAGTATTTAAAAATGATAAATCTCAATACAGCTTGTGTACGATCTTTTTGTGAATGTATATTATTATTACTGTTGAACCATAATTCTAGGTACCCATAAATAAATAAATAAAAACTCAAGAATTTACTCCATTTTTTTTTTTGGTGGGGGGGAGAGTACATACATTGCAGTTACTATCACCAGCAGCAACAGCAGGTTTTGGAGATGCAGAGGCTACATTTTCTTTTGTACCTTTGGAGGAAAAAGAAGAGAAAACAGTTACCCATTTCATGCATGTCTGTCTACCAAAGAATAAGTGCAAACACTAACAGCTGGCACAAGCGTATGAAAAATCATAAAGAAAATACATTATTATCTCAAGGCAGAGATTCACCTATGAAGCACAAATACCTTTAGAAGAGTGTCATATCTATATTGAACACCCATACTCCGTGCCTAGCTTATGATAAATTTAATGTTATGACAGGCATACGGTATACCTGACTTTTTTTAGAATTCTTCATATCAACATATTCCTATCGAGTCATACCCTTATCCCTATCATGTATCAGTGTCTATGTTTCACAGAGAGATCCACCATGTTGAAAGAATCAATGCTATTTCCACATCCTAAATGGATTTTTTTTTTTTAAATAATTACACTCAATACACCATAAGAAAAACAGATCACCTGGAACACATGCACACCGGGTTTGACTTGGTTCTCCACCCATTCATCTACAACAACCAACAATGAAATATCAGATCCCAAAAACAGGAACAAACAGATACCCTAAAATTTGTACAAAATAAACACGAACCCGTGTCACAAACGCAGATCCTTTGTACGTTTCCACCAGGAATGAATCGTCTAGAGGCACTGGAACTGGACCATCTATATAGCTCAAACTCCTCTTTTCAAGCATTCTATACAGCAATAGAATCAAAATCTTAAAAATCCATTTAGCCAAACTGTTTGGATCTTGGGAAAAGAAAATGAAAATAAATAAATAAAATCTTCTCTTATCCATTTCTTGAGGATTAACAATAACAATTACACAAACCCAATTGTGACTAATAATTATATAATAAAAAACAAAAACCCATAGATTTCAATGACAAATCAATAACTAAATATGAAGCAATTACACTATATATAAAAGCGTACATCTCAACAGCTGAGCGGACATCTTCGATCCGACACTACAACAAAAAAGGCCTTTGGTGACAGACTGATTTTGTCTCCAAACATCAAAATTTCGTCACTAAAGTGATCTGTGACGAAAAAAATTTGTCACCACATTCGTGGCCTATACGTCGTCACAAAAAGTACCTGGTGACGAAAAATTACCTATAACTAAGAGTTAATTTTGCTTCTTAGGTCCTTCCCAACAAATTTATCCTTCAATTTAGATGACAATGCTAGTTCAAGCATGGACTACTGACTAACATGTTGTCAAAGGAAATTTAGTAAATGAATACCGATGCACTTTTGTTTTTTTGTTTTTTTTTTGTAATAAAACAATGAGCACCTCAGCAATATGAAACAACTATAAGAAACCAATATGCCCATATACTCATTGACAGTGCTCAGAGATGCAATTATTTGATATATATCAACTGTAACAATCCAAAAATAATGGTTGTGTATGCTATTCAAGAAATTGAAACTTGTAGTATAAATACCAAGGTAAAAGAAGGGACATAAAGAGTAAGGAGAAGGGAAGATCTTCATGAGAGTTTGCTAAAATACAATGAAGGCATGGCAAAAGGGGGGTCAACTCATCCATAATGATCTTCATGAAGCTATCACACCACTTTACAAAATTTTCAAAATTACAAGTCTATATACACAAATAGGAAGGAGAAGGGAAGACTTTACTCCATGCCACACCCTTCCCTTGTCTTACTTTATTCATATATAGTAAATGCTATTTTGATATCAAAAATATCTATGTTTAGTGAATGTTATTTTGATAAGCAATCTTATCTATTAGACCACTCTCCCAACCCTGACCGCCTTGTCTGTCTCATCCTATTTGATATAAGCTTTTACAGATTTTTGTAATAGTGTGATTGTAAGGGAATTTTGAAGAATTCAAATGTCCTTAATTTAGTTGGTCTGGTAGCATTTCCAATCAATCAGTAAGTTATTTGGATAACACTTTGCGTATTGAAGAGAGTTGTTCATGATCCTTATTTTTCTATCTTAGTACATATCAATGCTAAGTTAATATTGAAAATGAAAGATTTTTTGGGCAAAGAAAAGAAAAAGAGGTGCATTATATGGACTACATAGAAATAGGAGAATTTTTTTTTTTAAAAGATCATTTATATGATCCATCAATAATAAATATATATTTATCACGGTATAATTGGGATGGAACCAGATTACCATTCCCTAACATTGTCCAATTACTTTCAAGTTTTTCATTTCATTTTCATCTAAATGCCCATCCTACCTTAAAAAACTCTCAAATCATTTCCATTAGGGTTTGATTTTTGGTGCCCATTAGTCAAGGTTGCTAGGTGGGATGGACTATGTAGAAACCTAACATTTGGCCATAAGGGGGATGTCCACAAATTCAAACCCCCTTCTCGAACGTGGAAGCCCAAGCCTTTGGCATTGCACTATGCAATGCCACTGTAATAGCAATAAACATGAGATCGAAATATTTTATTCTATTTTTTCTTTAATTTTTTTGGTGATCAAACAAAGATTTTATTAAAAAAGGGAAACAAAACCTGCTTCTGGTCCTATTTCTGATTCAGAAAACCGTTCCGGAAGAAGCCATGTCAGCCCCTGCAAAATAATTTTTAACAGCCATATTAGAAACATTTTTAATTAAGAGAGAAAAGTCTACTATCAATTCATTTTCAGTATCTCAATATAGAGCCACCATAAATAATATAGACAATCATCAAGAAAACCCTCAAAACAAACACAGTAATAACCAAATAAACAATAAACCACAAACATAATAGTTCATACTTAATCCTTCTTTTATATTTTCACCGAGTGTTGAAATTTAGCCTGCAATTGATACTATGTCAAGCATAAGAAGACCTATATAAACAACTATACAAAGATAAATAACCAACAAACCCAATACAACAAACCCTAAACAACAATATTTTATATATTTTATTGCAGAACCAAAATTGCAAAACCAAAATTAAATTACAGAACCAATCATTCTATTTTATATATTTTTTTCCCAAATTAAAATCCAGAAAAGCGAAAGGTAGAGAATGAGAAACCCAGAGACCTGAACAGAGAGAGAGGGGTAGAGAAAGGGAGACAACAAACTGACCTGGAACTCACAGTGGTGCTGTAGCTTGATGTCGGTGCAGGATGAACTCGCGGTGTGGAGGACGAACCGTCCTGACGATGGAGGATGAACTCACGGTGGTGGATGAACCGTCCTCACGGTGGAGTATGAACTCACGATGGTTCTCTGTTACAGCTTTGTGAAGGAACTATAGATAGATTAGGGCACAAGTTCTAATCGAGGAGATGAAAAGTTATTTTTGGACTGAAATTTTGATATTATTTAATTTAGGCGCTAAATCAAAAAAAAAAAAAATTTGGCGCTTTAATTTTGGGTGCATGTAAAGACATAGAAAAATATGAAAAAAAATAAAAATAAATCATAATTGGGTAGTAATGTGAAAGTATTCCCACCAAAAAATAAATCTAGGTATTTTATGAAATTTTTTAGTTACCAAATTTGTAATTTATTGTAGTAGAGAGAGATATAAAAGGAAAATTGATAAACACACACAAACAAAAAAAAGGAGGAAAAAATGAGTAGTTTATTTTTTTCATTACAACCCAATTTGTCAAAATTTTCCCTCCAAAATTAGTGACAAAATAATTTCCTCACTAAAAGGTCTTAAAATATTAAAATTAATTAGTAACGAAATATATTCTCACCAAATAATCTTAAAATATTTAAAATCAAGTTTTTTTTTTTTTTTAGAGAAAAACCAAGTGAGGAGGACGCATGTAGCGCAAACATAGTGGGAAAGAGAGAGAGAGAGAGAGAGAGAGAGAGAGAGAGAGTGAGAGACAGAAAAGAGACAGAGAGAGAAGATAGATGGACGAGAGAGACAGAGAGAGATAAAGAGAAGAGAGATGAACGAGAGGGACATAAAGAGAAAAGAGATGAACGAGAGAGACAGAGAGAAAGATAGAAAGAAGAGAGATGAGCGAGAAAGTTAATTTTTTTTCATCAATGAAAAATATTTTTCTGCGACCCATTTTTTTTTTGTTACTAAAAATATAAAAAAGAGTGAGAAATGGCAAGTGGCGCGGAAGACGGTAGTGAAAAGTAGTGACGGTGGGTGGTGGGTAGCTGGTGGTGGGTGGGTGACACTGGCGGGTGGTGAATGGTAGCGAGTGGGTGGTGGTGGTGTGGTGGTGGCGGTGGCTGCGGATGGCGTGGTGGTGGGGGGGGTAGGTGGGGTGGTAGGTGGTAGCGAGTGGGTAGTGGTGGTGGTGGTGGCGGTGGTGGTGGTAGGTGGTGGGCGGTGGGGTGGGTGGTGGTGGGTGGTAGCGGGTGGGTGGTGATGTGGTGTGGGGTGGGTGGGTGACGATGGCGGGTGGTAGCGAGTGGGTAGTGGCGGTAGGTGGCGGGTGGAGTGGTGATGGTGGGTGACGGTGGCGGTGGTAGGTGGTAGCGAGTGGTGGTGTGGTGGGTGGTGGTGGCGGTGTGGTGGTGGGCAGTAGGTGGTTGGTGGTGTGGGGTGGGTGGATGGGTGACGGTGGCTGGTGGTAGCGAGTGGTGGTGTGGTGGTCGGGTGGTGGTAGCAGATGGGTGGCGGTGGTGGTGGGTGGGTGGGTGGGAGTGGTGGCTAGTGGCTGGTGGTGGCTGAATCGTAGTGGCAGGTGGCTGGTGGTGAATCGTAGTGGCAGGTGGGTGGCGGGCGGTGGATGGTAGTGGCGGGTAGTGGTGGCGGGCGGTGGATGGTAGTGGCGAGTGATGGTGGCGGGCGGTGGTGGCAGACAGTGGATGGTAGTGGCGGGTAGTGGGTGGTGGCGGGTGGATGGCAGTGGTAGTGGGTGGTGGTGGCGGTGGTGGGTGGTGGTGTGGCAGGTGGTGGGTGGTGGCGAAAAACGGTGGTGGAAAATGGTGGCAAAAAAAAAAAAAAAAAAACTGAAAACTGAAAACGGAAACACTTTTTGAGCTTACATTTTTTGGCCAAATTTATAAACTGAGACCACTGATTTATAAATCAAAAATTTACCAAACAGGTTTATTTGAGTTTTAAAATTTTTATAAATATAAACAGAAAACTGAAAATGTAAGTGTTACCAAACGCCACCTTAGCAACAGGCTTTAGATGGTAAAAATGTCGTATAATTAACAAATAATTAAATAAGTTACCAACGTAAGAAAGATTTATTAAAGATTCTTAAACCATATATGGTTTGATTTTTAGATTTTTTTTTTAAAAAAAATTAAAATTAATTTGGTTAAGAAATAAAAAATAAAAAATAATTATCATTTACGGGTAAAAAAATAATTATCATTTTAATTTTTGGGCAGGTTATATACATACGTATGGCTGTTTCAATTTAATTTGTAAAAAGTTATTTCTAACCACTCGAAAGATAAAATTATATAAAAATGATAATTATTTTTATTTTTTATTTCTTAACCAAATTATTTTTAATTTTTAATTTTTTTTTCTAAAAATTAAACCATATATAGCCTAAGAATCTTTTGATAAGTCATTTTTATATTGGTAACTTATTTGATTATTTGTTAATTTTACGACATTTTTACCATCTAAAGCCTGTTTGTTAACCATTTCGTTTTCAGTTTTCAATTTATTTACAAAAATTTAAAAAATGTCATAAAAACTTGTTTAATAATTTTTTTGATTTATAAATGGTTGTCTCAGTTTGTAAATTTGAGGAAAAACGTAAATTCAAAAAATGAGTTTATGTTGGTTTTTAAACAGAAATTTAAAAATTTTACTAACAATTTTTTTTTCAATTAATTTTTTTTCCAATTAATTTTTTTTCAATGATTTTTTTTCCAACTAATACTAACTGAGGGGGCAATTGGTAATGCTACTTTAAACCTTAGGAATGGGATTGTAATTTCTAAAATGTGAGGGGTGTCAATATAATTTACCCAATGAGGGCAAAATTGGTATTTAAAAAAATTAAATTGCTGAGGGGGGAATCTGTAATGAAACTTTAAACCTGAGGGAGTGAGATGTAATTTCCAAAACGTGAGGGGAGAACTATAATAAACATAAACCTCAGGGGTGTCAGTGTAATTTAACCTATATATATATATAATCACACTTTATTAGAAGTGTGATTAAAAAATATATAATATATATAATATTATATATTATTATATATATAATATTATATATATTCACACTTAATTAGAAAGTGACATAAAAAATAAATATTATCACACTCAATCAGATTAAGTGTGATTAAAAATTTGGAAATTGTATATTTTATATAAAAATCAATTTGAAATATTTTATACAATCACACTTATTTAGGAAGTGTGATTAAAAAGTAGTAATGTATATATAATCACATTTTAATTAGAAGGTGTGATTAAAAAATATATAAATAATCACACTTTAATTAGAAATGTGTGATTAAAAAATATATATAATCACACTCATTTAAAAAGTGTGATTAAAAAGTAGTAGTGTATATATAATCACACTTTAATTAGAATGTGTGATTAAAAAATAGATATAATCACACTCATTTAAAAAGTGTGATTAAAAAGTAGTAGTGTATATATAATCACACTTTAATTATAATGTGTGATTAAAAAGTAGATATAATCACACTCATTTAAAAAGTGTGATTAAAAAGTAGTAGTGTATATATAATCACACTTTAATTAGAAGGTGTGATTAAAATATATATATCACACTTATTTAAAAAGTGTTATTAAAAAGTAATAGTGTATATATAATCACACTTTAATTAGAATGTGTGATTAAAGATATATATAAATAATCACACTTTAATTAGAATGTGTGATTAAAAATATATATAACCACACTCATTAAAAAGTGTGATTAAAAAGTAGTAGTGTATATATAATCACACTTTAATTAGAAGGTGTGATTAAAACATATATAAATAATCACACTTTAATTAGAAGGTGTGATTAAAACATATATAAATAATCACACTTTAATTAGAATGTGTGATTAAAATATATATAAATAATCACACTTATTTAAAAAGTGTGATAAAAAGTAATAGTGTATATATAATCACACTTTAATTAAAATATGTGATTAAAATATATATAAATAATCACACTTTAATTAGAATGTGTGATTGAAATATATATACATAATCACACTTATTTAAAAAGTGTGATTAAAAAGTAATAGTATATATGTAATCACACTTTAATTAGAAGGTGTGATTAAAAAAATGTATATATAATCACACTTAATTGAAAAAGTGACATAAAAATAAATATTATCACACTCAATCAAATTAAGTGTGATTAAAATATCAATATAATTTTTTTATCACACTTTCAATAAAAGTGAGATTTTTTTTTTTTTTTTGTCAAAATGTGATCTTTAACTATTTTTGTAGTAATGTTTAATTCCCAAATACACAGAGCTTTTTGTCTATTTGTCTATTTTGCTGACTTAGGCATCGGAGAGATATCCGGCACACACCCGCCGGCTAGCTCACGTTTGTGTTTTCAGGGAGTAAAGCGACGTCGTACAAAGGAGCGCAATCTTGATCAACAGGATTATACGAGAAGGTTTATTTCTTTCCCGTACAATTGGCGCCGTCTGTGGGAAAATCAGACTAGAACAAAAACCTCTTGATTAAGTTTTCCTTGCTAATAAAAAGTAATGGCGCACAACGAAGATTTGCCACAGTTTGCCATTGATGGACAAACCCCAGAAGGAGATGGGAGGCGCGAAGGTTTGCTCCTGTCCCTCCATGGCGGACTTGGAGCCCCAACGGCATAACCCCAGGAGGGATGCTAGGGAGAGGCGGAATAACAGCCCTCGTCTCTCGTCGTTCACAAAGTCCTGACAGACAAAGGCGGAGGATCAACCCTCAAACTCTGGAGGATCGCGTGAAAGAACAGGATGAATTAATAAAGAAGATGGCGGCGGATATGGAGGCCATGAAATGCCAGATCAAGGAAAAGGGGTGGCGACAGGAGAGGGGCGTAAAGGCAACACGCCCCCTCACCACTCAGAAGATCGCAGTAGGCATACCACGCCATCACAAACAGAGAGTAGAAGCTCGGGACGGGCGAGATACTCAATCCAGAACCTCCAGGACTCGTTGCTCCAGGTTGAGAGAACGAGGACTGAGAGGTCGTATACTGAGGGAAGCACCTATCGGCCCTCGCGCACACACCAGACATCATCTAGGCAGATGGAGTTGCCAAGATCATTCGACTTACAGACCGTGCTGGAAGAAAGGGCACGATGGAAGGAGGATAATAGGGCGCGCGACCCTCGCAGGGTATCTGCCCTTCAACGGTTGGCTCCTCGGACGCATGGAAGCGTCGAGGTTGGAATGCCATTACCACGGCCTGCCTACGAACCAACGGACAAAGCATTAGCGAGGCTGCAGACCTTGCTGTTCGTTCCGGCAATTGAAAACGCGCCCCTACCTTCAGGCTTCCTTCAGCCCAAATTCACCACGTACGAGGGAAAAACAGATCCCTATATGCACCTAAGCCACTTCCGCCAGGTTATGGCGGTATATCGCCGAAACGAGGCTTTGATGTGCATCCTCTTCCCATCAAGCCTTGGTGACCTAGGCTTGACTTGGTTCGAAAAACTTCCAGAAGGCAGCATAGCCTCCTGGGCGCAATTAGTAGAGGCGTTCGTAACAAGGTTCAGAACGAACACCAAAACCCCGGTGGAGATCGATCAGTTGCTCTCCATCGACATGGGCGACAAGGAGACCTTAAGATCCTACAATAGTCGCTACTGGGAGACTTTCAACCAGATTGGGGACTGCCCCACCAATCTAGCCATTGCACAGTACAACAGAGGCCTTCCAGTCGGGAATAAACTAAGGGACTCAATCACCATGACGCCACCCCTCACCATGGAGGCCTTGATGGAAAGAGTGCATCAGCACATCAGGGTGGAAGAGGATGGCGCCTGTGCCAAAACAAAATCTGGCACGACCGCAATACCGGAGAAAAAGGCCTCAGCAAAGGTCAACGCGGTAGACCGTCCGAGCAAAAACGGACGAGGCAGACGGGACAATGGAGAAGACCAAGATAAAAGATCGTTGAGAGTCCGCACTGCCATTACCACGGTATTCAAAAAGCCAATCTACTGGATTCTAAGCGAGATACGCGATGAACCTTTCGTCAGATGGCCTGTTAAGCTAGGAGAGGCTCAGAAGGACTACGACGAAAGGTCACGATGCACCTTCCATAGAGAAAAGGGGCACCGCACTGAAAATTGTACACCATTGAGACAACATCTAGAGGAGTTGGTGGCAGCAGGTCACCTGGATAAATACATTGAAGGAGGGACGCAACCAGCCCCCCATGACCACAATAACCCCAACGGGATGCCAATCGACGCCCCACCTCAAGGCGTAATCAATGTGATACATGGAATCTTCGAACCTGAGCGTGTATGCGAACTCAAAGGGTCAATCAAGAAGGCCGAGCACTTAAGGGAGGTACTAGGTGCACAACCTACCATCAAAAAAGGGAAGACAGAGGCCACGAACATCATGTCTTTTTCAGATAGAGACTTGGCAATGATATATTGTCCCCACAATGATGCCCTGGTTGTCACTCTCCGAGTCAAGGATTTTGACGTCAAGCGGATTTTGATTGACCAGAGTAGTTCATGTGAGATAATGTATTACGAAACATTCAAACAATTGAAGCTACAAGACAAAGACTTGGCACCTACTGTGTCTCCCCTGATTGGATTCAACTCAATGCCAGAATGGCCAGTCGGCAAAATAATCCTACCAGTCAGAGCAGGAAGCGTGACAAAAAAAGTGGAATTCTGGGTGTTGAAAGTCCCTTCCACTTACAACATAATCTTGGGAAGAACATGGCTGCATGTCATGCGATCGGTAGCGTCATCCTACCATCAAGTAATGCGGTTCCCCAACGAAGCCGGGGTAATTGAAGAGGTCTCCGGAGACCAGCTCATGTCCAAGCAATGCTTTGTCACTGTGAATGGCAGCCGTGCTGCCAAGGGATATGTTCATTCGGTGGAAGAACCTGAGAGTAATGAACTGTTCGCAGATGTCGGCAAAGCAGCTAATCAAAAAGCGGTGGAAGACTTGGTAGAGGTAAGAATAGATGAAAAGAACCCGGATAAGTTCTTTTTGCTCGGTTCGTCGTTGTCCAGCACTGAGAGATTAGAGGTCTTAGAATTTTTGACCTCTAACATCGAAGTGTTCGCCTGGACACCATACGACATGCCAGGCATTGATGCCAACTTCATCTGTCACCAACTCAATGTCCAGCCATCCGCCAGACCAATGATTCAGCGCACACGCAGATCGGCACTCCATCACGCCGAGATAGTGGCGGAAGAAGTAGGAAACCTGCTGGAGGCAGGAGCAATCAGAGAGGTGCACTACCCCAGATGGATTTCCAACACAGTCGTAGTGCCAAAGAAGAATGGCAAATGGCGTGTCTGCGTCGACTACAAAATAGTCAACAAAGCATGCCCAAAGGACAGCTTCCCCCTACCACGGATAGATCAACTGGTAGACCTAACGGCGGGGCATAACCGACTTAGCTTTCTTGATGCGTACAGAGGCTACCATCAGATCGCCATGTACGAACCAGACCAGGAGGTCACATCCTTTACAACTCTAAGAGGACTGTATTGCTACAAGGTCATGCCCTTTGGTCTAAAGAACGCAGGGGCAACATTCCAGGGAATGGTCACCAAGATGTTTGAGCTGTTGTTAGGCAGAACAATGGAGGCTTACATCGACGACATGGTAGTCAAGAGCAAGGATAAGAATAACCATCTCAAGGACCTAGGTGAGATGTTTGAGATCCTAAAGAAGCACAAGTTGCACCTCAATGCGTCTAAATGTGCATTCGGAGTAGGATCTGGCAAATTCCTAGGCTTCCTGGTGACCAACCGGGGTATAGAAGCAGACCCCTCTCAGATCAAAGCAATTCAGGACCTGGAGAGGCCAAATTCAGTAAAACAAGTGCAGCATCTCACCGGCATGGCGGCTGCACTCAATCGGTTCATAAGCCGGTCGTCAGACAGACTACGACCATTTTTTCATGCTTTAAAGGCCAAATTTGAATGGGACGAAGAATGCGACCGCGCTCTAGAAAGCCTGAAAGAATACATGTCTTCCCCACCACTGCTTGTCACCCCAATACCTGGAGAAGAACTCTTCCTGTACTTGGCAGTCTCATAGCACGCAATTAGCGCAGTGTTGGTCCGTGTGGAAGGAATCCAACATCTGCCCATCTTTTATGTCAGCAAGACATTGCTGGGCGCCGAAACAAGGTACTTGCCATGGAAAAAACTGGCCTTGGCCTTGATGATGGCCTCAAGAAAGTTGTCGCACTACTTTCACGCCCACACCATAGTCGTCCTCACAGCTTTCCCATTAAAAGCTTTGTTTGAAAGGGCGAAACTTTCTGGGCGAATCTTGAAGTGGGCAGTAGAGTTAGGACAATTCGACATCAAGTTCTGACCCAGAACCGCGATAAAGGCCAAGCTTTGGCA
>JAPPVO010007747.1:0-52387 GCA_030407325.1 Camellia japonica
TGATTTTGTTTTAGTTTCAGGAAATTTGGTTAATTCGTGAATTGTTTTCCAGCGAATAGCCAAATCATGAGAATTTGATTTCATTCCTAATCCTTGTGTTTTAATTCTTATTCTGACTGTATCTTCAAGATTAGGATCATTTATGGAAATAAAGAAATTTGGTTTAACATTAAACCAAACTACTCCATTTGCCAAATTAGACTGAATTCCTCCAATGATTGCTTTCATTGGGTCGGAAAATCTTTTGTCAAAAATTACTGCCAAAATAGGAGTATCTATCCCTTGGCGAAATAAGGCTGTTATGGTTACTTGAATTAATCCAATATGAATATATTGAATTTCAGGATATTTCTTTTTCCATCTTGCAACCTTTTTCTTATCAAAAAAAGGAATATCAATATTTCCTTCTTCTGACCATTTTGCTTGAGTGTTTCCACTGTATTGTTCAAACACTCTTGCTGAAAAGAAGTTAAATTTTGAAAGTTTATAAATTTCTGGAACAGCAACTTCTTGCATTTTTTCGAATTTTGCTAATTCTTCGTCGGTAAAAGTTTTTTCTTCCCCGATTACATCTCCAAGTCGAATTGCCTGCAATTCTTCTTGAGATATATTATCTACTTCTTGAGATATTGCTTGACTATTATTAGTCATCATGAAGATTAGTTCTTCATCTGAACTTTCTTCATCACTAGAAATTTCATATAAGATTTCTTCTTCATCAGAAATTTCTTCGCCATATATTATTTCAAAATCTTGTTCTTCAAGGACTTTGATCATTTTCTTTGCACTTTTTCCCCTTTTTGGGCATTCGGGTGCATAGTGACCTTCTTCGTTACAAATGTAACATTTACAAGTTTTCTTTTTTGAAACACTTGTTGGTTTTTTTTTCGAATATACTTTTTCTTTTTTGAAAAAGTTTTGTTCTTTTTCCAAGGTTTCCATTTATATTTTCTGCGTTTTTTGGAAAATCCTTTTCTTTTAGGAAATGTATTACAACCAATTTTCCAATTTTCTTTTAAAATTTTATCACAACATTTTTGACCGTATTGTGAATTGGAAATTTGATTTTTTATTTGTTTTTTCGCCTTTACTTCTAGACACCGATTTGCTATCTCTCTTAGAACAAAATACCAATTACAACACTAACAAGGAAAGGAGCTTTTTTCTAATTTTATTATGGAATTATGGTGGAGGTATGGAATAAGAAAATATGCTAGAGAATTTAGAGACAAAGAGAAAGCACAACGATGGAGAAAACATGGAGGGAATTTACATACTCCATTATGTTGGCATAAAGGCCAATATATAGATACAAAGTGGAGAATACAAACAAAAACAAATTAATGCATATCTAACTTATATCTAACTTTATCTATCTTGGCAAGACTTTTACGTCCAAGAGTTGCCAAATTTTCTAATACTATGGCAAGCCTAGTCATAGGCTTTTTGACAAGTTTAAATAAATACAAAGAGACAAATATAAAGGACTACAATTATATACATAAAAGGACTACATAAAAGCTACAATTATATACATATACTGTAGCTATTTGTCATCTTTTACTACACTGTCTATCCTCCCTCCCCGGTTTTCAAAGAGATAGACTGTTGGAGATAAGCTTTGGCTAAGCTGATTTGTCGTGTAGCGTCGGCTGAAAGGATGAGGCTGATCACTTTCCGCCAAATAATGCAGATTGCTCCACGTGTCCTGGATAAGGTTGGAGTCGATCAGGAGACAGCTGCATTTGATAGTGGGGTCCACTATGCTTCCATCCTGTTGATGAGATTGTGATATTCTTCATCAGTCTCTGATGGAGGGGAATCCGGATCTTGGCTGTATTGCTCATTCCGAAAATGTTCTACATCATCCGCGGTCATGGCTAGTTCCAACGGAAGATCCAAATTATTTCTCTTTTTGAGATTTATTAACATGTCAAGAGCCTCATTAATTTGCGTTGGAGACCTTTGATATGTTATGGGAAAATGGGTTACAAATAATATTCTTCCATCTGTAACCATGAATGGCAATTTTGCTGAGCCATGGATGTTGGACGCTGCTTGTGAAACAGATATTAGACTGTCTATCCAATATTCTGTCAAAGAAAGTTTTTGGATATTTTCCAATCGCTCTCTCCGGTGATCTTCATCTAAATAATCATCTTCAAATTCAAAATCTTCAGTTTCTTTAAGATACCAAATCTGGTATGGTTGGAAAAAATGTTCTCGTTCTCGCCAACCAACAGTGCTGGAAATCCAGAAAGTAAAATATTTGCTCCATCGAAAGCCTTTTACTATCCATGAGAGCATTGCTTTGATGATCATTGGATAATCTATCCATTGGATTGGATCTAAATTTGAAAAATAACTTGATTAGTTATTCCCCAATCTATATCCTCAAAAAACCACATGTCATGGTTTGCCATGATGGTTATTTTGGGAATTCCATCTTTCAAATTTAATTTATCATAAGATCGTTCTAAGATTTGTCTAATCTTATCATGATGATCTTCAACTCGATTTTTGATTAACATAAAAATTTCTTTTGGAAGCAAAGTTCTTGCTTTTTCAAAAAGACAAATTCTTTTTATTTGTTCAAAAACTGGATCAGAAAACTCATCTGATATGAGGTCTGATAGTTGAAGAAAATTGTTTATTTTTTCAAAATTAAAATCTTCATTCCAATTCATTTGTTTAAGAATATTGAAACAAAGATTTTGCAAATCTTTTAATTTAGCTGTTTGCTCAGCTAATTTGTTGGCCAAAACTCCCATGTGTTTTCGAAATTTCACTTTGTTGTCTACAATGTGAGTTTTCCAAACTCCATTGAGTTCTGTATAAATTTCTCTGGATATACCAGGGTTGAAAAAATCTTTTATTTCAGATTCATCTGGTCTAGATGTCTGAATATTAGTTGGAACTGGGTTAGTTCTCATTTGATTCTTTGATAAAATAGGCATGCTGGTGCACTGTAAAAAGCTTTTTTAGCTTTGGTCATGCTATCATATGATTTATAGCTGCTCCTGAAATCCACAAACTTGAGATTGGCTTCGTTCCAGTCTGTGTAAATTCCAGGTTTCTTCCTGAAAACAACATAAACTTTTTCTTCTCGGGGATTGCTTTTTTAGCAATTGTCACCCAATCTCCTTGAGCGGGTTGTTTACCCTTATCCATTGTTTCCTCTTGGTCTAGAGGTCTTCTGCAAAAATTAAATTTACTTGTTTAGCAATTTAATTTTCTGAAACAATTTCTGCTAAGAAAATCTGCAAGAAAATTGTTAGTACCTTTAAGATGTTCTACTTCAAAGGTATATTCAGAAATTTTATTATACCATGCTAATCGTCTTCCTTGCTCAATAGGTTTTTTATTGATCAAGAAATCTCTTACTACTTTATTATCAGTGCGTACAATAAAATTTTCTGGGGCTAAATAAATATGAAAACTCTTTATTGCTAATTTTATTGCAAGTTTCTGTTCATTTGGTTTAAATGTTCCAGAATTATATCCACAAATTAATTCTTCTTTTTGTAATTTTATGGGTATTGGGTTTTTTCTTGGTCTAATCCCATTTTCTGATAAAGGTATCTCTTTATCATGCCATAAATTACTGGGTATAGCTTTAAGAACACATCCCCAGCATGCTTCTGAGGCATCTGTTTCTAAAATTAATTTATCACCTGTTTTAGGAAGATAAACATCTGGTAAAGTTTTAACATTTTCTTTAATTTGTTTAATTAAAGCAACATCTTCTGTGTCCATTCAAAAATAACATTTTTCCTTAATTTGGTTAACCAAGGAATTTCTATTTTTGAAAGATTTTTTATAAAATTTCGTCCATAATTTAAAATGCCTAATAAACTCTGTAATTGTGTTATATTTTCAAGAGTATCAGGAAAATCTCGTACTTTGGACAAAATATGTTCTTGTAATTTTAAACCTTTCTGGTCTAAAATTATTCCCAAAAATTCAATTGATTCTTTTTCTAGTTCAATCTTTTTTGGAGACAAAATAATTCCATGTTTTTGGAATTTTTCACAAAGTAATTTTAAATGTTTCTTATGCTCCTCCTTGGTTTTAGAGAAGATAAGTATATCATCAATATAAACTACACAACAATCTTTAAGGTCTTTAAAAATTGTATCCATCCACCGTTGAAATACCTGTGGTGCAATATTTAACCCAAAAGGCATAACATTCCAGTGGTAATGTCCTCTAGGTGTACTAAAGGCTGTCAATTTTTTTGACTCTTCAGTCAATTGAATTTGCCAAAATCCACTTTTAAACTCAAATTTGCTAAAGATTTTTGATCCTTTGGTTAAATTAATCAAAACATCTTTTTGTGGAATAAAATATCCATCAAATTCTAAATTTTCATTTAGCCGTTTATAGTTGACTACCATTCGGGTTTTTCCTCTTTTAATTTCAACATGGTTTCTTACCATAAAAGCTGGACTAGAGTGAGGGCTTTTATTTCTTCAATTAACTTTTTGTCTAAAAGTTCCTGGAGTTGAATATCAAATTCATCTATATCTTGTCTAGTATAGATCATTGGTCTTACTCTAATGATAACATTATGGTCTTTCAATTTTAAACTACAATAACGTGGGCTACGTTGCCATAGTTTTAATGAATGTTCACTAAAATTTTCTTCTAAAATTTTATAAATCCAGTGTGATTCATCAATGTTTTGATGATGGGAGTTAAATCACCACGCGGCACGGGCGCAAACTCTTTATCACAAATGTATTTATGTTGTTCTAACAAGGGAATATGAATTAAGACATTGTTTATGCTTAATGAAATAGCCTTTTCCTGTATTTGCATTGGAAGATATTTATATATAAAATTATTGCCAAGAAGGAAATCTCCATGCATATACGGAAAACATAAATTTTTGGTATAATGAACTTGCTATCATTTAACCAAATAGCTATATTTTTAGCCTTGAATTGTATGGAAGTATGGTTGCCATCATTCCAGTAACCAAAATTGGATGTTTCATTAATGTCCATTTTTCTTTTGGTATGGCATTCCATTTACATGAGCTGACTGTAGCTCCTGTGTCTATGAGAACACTGAGGCTATAGGGTTTATAACCTGCAAAATTAAATGTTCCCAATACATATGTATATCTTCTTTTTCCTTGGCTAGGAGAAAAAATAATATCATCATTTTTTGTTTGAAAATGATACATATATGCAGATTAATATGTTCAAGTTTTCTTGTTCCTGGAAAAATAGGAATCTGAACATTATTTGAAGTAATAGATTCTTGATTAGAATTATTACTTGATTCTCCAATACTTAACTTTGAAAATGATTTGTTAGTAAAATCTTTTTCAAATACAGAAGTTGATCTTTTAATTTTTGGAATTGTATTTTCAATATATAAATTTTTTCCTGATGCCTGCATTTGTAATTGTGCAGGTTTTTTTGTTTTAGAAGATTCTCCTTGTCCCACTAGGTCTTGGATTAACCATTGTCGAGGGACTTCTAAATCACTCCAATTCATTAGACGAGGTTGTATTACCGTGTCAAATGGTCTTGGTTCAAAGATTTCAACGATTTTATTATCGTTTGATTTTTTTTGTTTCAGGAAATTTGGTTAATTCGTGAATTGTTTTCCAACGAATAGCCAAATCATGAGAATTTGATTTCATTCCTAATCCTTGTGTTTTAATTCTTATTCTGACTGTATCTTCAAGATTAGGATCATTTATGGAAATAAAGAAATTTGGTTAACATTAAACCAAACTACTCCATTAGCCAAATTAGACTGAATTCCTCCAATGATTGCTTTCATTGGGTCGGAAAATCTTTTGTCAAAAATTACTGCCAAAATAGGAGTATCTATCCCTTGGCGAAATAAGGCTGTTATGGTTACTTGAATTAATCCAATATGAATATATTGAATTTCAGGATATTTCTTTTTCCATCTTGCAACCTTTTTCTTATCAAAAAAAGGAATATCAATATTTCCTTCTTCTGACCATTTTGCTTGAGTGTTACCACTGTATTGTTCAAACACTCTTGCTGAAAAGAAGTTAATTTTGAAAGTTTATAAATTTCTGGAACAGCAACTTCTTGCATTTTTTCGAATTTTGCTAATTCTTCGTCGGTAAAAGTTTTTTCTTCCCGATTACATCTCCAAGTCGAATTGCCTAATTCTTCTTGAGATATATTATCTACTTCTTGAGATATTTTTTGACTATTATTAGTCATCATGAAGATTAGTTCTTCATCTGAACTTTCTTCATCACTAGAAATTTCATATAAGATTTCTTCTTCATCAGAAATTTCTTCGCCATATATTATTTCAAAATCTTGTTCTTCAAGGACTTTGATCATTTTCTTTGCACTTTTTCCCCTTTTTGGGCATTCGGGTGCATAGTGACCTTCTTCGTTACAAATGTAACATTTACAAGTTTTCTTTTTTGAAACACTTGTTGGTTTCTTTTTTCGAATATACTTTTTCTTTTTTGAAAAAGTTTTGTTCTTTTTCCAAGGTTTCCATTTATATTTTCTGCGTTTTTTGGAAAATCCTTTTCTTTTAGGAAATGTATTACAACCAATTTTCCAATTTTCTTTTAAAATTTTATCACAACATTTTTGACCGTATTGTGAGTTGGAAATTTGATTTTTTATTTGTTTTTTCGCCTTTACTTCTAGACACCGATTGCTATCTCTTAGAACATAATTAATGCGAAAACCAAGATTATCATTTTCTTCCTTCCCATTTTTTTGAGAAAAGCAGGATAGTTTTTAATACATAACTCATCCCATGGACTAGGGAGTTTATGAAAAAATTGATCTAACCAGGTTGATTTGCTGGTGGATCAATAAGATAATAATATTTTTTAAAAGTTTGAACATAGTCTTCAAAAAGACAAATATTACATAATTCTAATTTAGTCAAAATATAATTTGCATCTGCTTGCAAATTAGTATCTCCATAAAACCACATAAATTTTCTTTTATGAGTTTTGCAAATTCAGCTAAAATTGTGTCAAGTGTGAGAAAATTTGTTAATAAAGCCGTTTTTTGACTTTTTCCAATTTCAGATTTTTCCCACTGTCTTAACCATTGCAACACATCTCCCTGGAGAGTTGCTGCAATATAATCAAGGAATTTTTCCTTTGACCAACTATTTTTATAATTGGTAATAATGATGGACAAGGATTGTGCCCAATCATCTATTGCTTGTGGTTGATCCTTAAATGGAACATGAGACAAGTCTAAATAAGTACCATTTTGAGCTATTGGATACTTATGATTATTATCTTTTCTAGATATTACTGGTTCAGGTGTAGGATTGGAGGTGCTTCCAATATCATTTTTAACTTCATTTGTTTGAATAAAGTCAAAATTTTCTCCATCTCCCCATGTGCCAAATAATTCGGATCAATTGGCTCTTCTGCCTTTCTTTTCCCTTTATTTATTTCTGATGAAATATCTTGATCTATTGATTCTTCAGATGAGGATGATTGGCTGTCATCATCATTAGTTGACATATTAATATCATAATTAAAATGTTGTAAAAGGGCTTCATTTTCTAGATAAGTTTCTCTTATCTGATCTAGTAGCCTATTTCTTTCATCAATACCTAAATCTGGGTCTTTATATAATTTTCTCCAATAATCCAATATTTCAACAATATTTTCATATTCAGTTCTATTATAGGTATTGGTTTGAAGTACCATAATATCTTCTGTACCATAAAATAGCCTAGGGATGTCACTATCTCCTGGACTATTCATTCCATCATTGTTTATGAAGGATATAGTTTCCAATTTTGTCACCAAATTGTTTATTTGGTTTTTTGCTTCTTTATTTAAGTCAACATTTATTATAGAACCCAAATTGTCTATTTTAGATTCTATAGACTCAACTTTAGTCTCTAGATAATTTTGATTTATTTTTTGATTTTTATCTAATTTAGAAAACCAAGAACACATAATATCAGTAATATTATTTAAACTAGAACACACACTATTTATATTTGCAGACTCTTTAGTAATATGCAAACTATGATCATATTTATTATTAACATTATCTTTCGTATTTCATATCTTCATAATTATTTGTTTCATTTTTAGTTGTTGTAAAACCTATATGCTTAGTGTATATCAAAGCCCATATACTCATTAAGATCTTTTGACTATTGGCCATAATTAAGTCTTTAAGATCATAAAGAGAGGTTTTAGGACAACCGAATGAACTGTCATAAAAGTTATACAATTATCTTTACATAATTGTATAAAATTATGTAAAGATATTTTGAAATGTGTAAAAGTTATTTTGAAATTATAATCTCTGTTTCAATTTTTTTTTCTTTGTTATGGACAACCGAATGAATTGTCATTAACATGAGTCACGAAAAATTGGTAAGTACAGCTATATTATGTGATAAGTAAAATAAGTTTTAGTATTTGATTATATTTAGTGGTAAGTATGATCAATTTTAGTGATAAATAATAAAAAAATATTTTGTGATAAATAAGATTAAATTCGGTTGTTGTAGGATCATGAAAATCATTTTATTTTCAATTAATTATACTTTGGATAAATTACAGTCACCTCTCTTGAAGTTTGAGAAAAAAAATAATTAGTTTCATAAGTTTGACATTATTATATTAGCCTTTCTTTTGGTAAGTTTAAAACGATCAAAACTAATGCATATGGTTGTAGTCATTGAAATAAACAAAGATAAATTTATATTTTAGTAGAAAAGATACGATAATATTATCTTTTCATCACTCATGGATTGTTGATAAAAAAAACTCGAAAGAGATCAATACAATTATGTCAAGTGTAGAATTAATTATATTTTTTGTAAACCTCAGGAGAAGTTAGTGCAATTTTCCTTTTTATTTTCCATCCTTGTAATTTGATCCTATTTTTATTTTAATTTTTTAAAATTTTAAATTAAGCAATTTAACCGTTATCCTTTTAAGTTGAGTTTCAATTTAATTAGTCGTCACTTAAATTTGAAAATATACATACTCTCTCTCCATCTCTTTTCCAAAATTAGTGGAAGACAATAATGTTAGTTGACCAAAAAACTTTAGGGGGAAGAAAATTGAATGTCGTTTTGGATCTGAAAAAAACTACACTAATGTAATTGTGAGTGATTGTTAATTTCCTCCACCTAAGCTAGTAATCAAGAATTGTTGGAACAATCTTCTGTGTAAATAAAATAACTTGAAATAAAATCAAACAAAATAAATAAATTACATACCGGATTTATTTATTGAACCAAATAAAAATTACAAGACCAAGTCGAGTGTGTGACACTCTGTCCTTAAGACAGATTCGCCCCGCTACGGTACTTACGGTTGAGTGGCGTCTATCTCCCAGGATACAATGATCTTCACAAATTGTAGTAGTACTCCAAACAATTTGTTCGGCGAACCAAACATGTGTTCTAACTCTCTGAATATTTATTCCTAAAATTAAATATGAGGAATAATGCACTAAAGAAAAATTGGACAGCAATGAGACAATATGACTGAATTTTTCGAATGAAACTTTCGGATCACAAAGACTCAATCATCCGCCGAACCGGACTGTTGGATAAAACTCTATTTATAGGCAAAAAACCTGTGATCCGAACAGGTTCCTTCAATGAACGAACAGATGCAACATTTGAATTTCAACCAAATGAAAAGTGCCGTTGGACCAAAGTCAAACTGTTGAGGAAGTTTGAACATTTTGTCCATTTAGTACATCTGTAACAAATTGATGGAACAAATATTTATTAATTAAACTATTAAAAATATATATATATGTATTAAACTATTGAATATATATATATATATATATTAAATTAATTTTAAATAGTTTAATAAATAAATAAAGAGGTACAAATTTTAGGAAACCACTTAAGGAACCTAAATTTTAAATTTAGAATTAAATTAAATTCTAAAATTACAAACTTTAAGAAACCACTTAGAAACCCAAAATTTGAATTTAGAATTAAATTAAATTCCCACAATAATTTTTATTGAAAAAATTCAAACGAATTTTATCTAAAAAATTAATGTTAAACCCGAAAACGACGTCATCTTCCCATTCACTCATAAATGGTTTTGACGTTCCGTTTTCACCACTTCACCTCTTCAGACCCACCCCAAAAGACGTTTGGGGTCCACCCAAAATTGGGTTTAAAACATATGCCTATATAAAACCTATTGGGTTTAAAACATATGCCTATATAAAACTATTTTTTCCAACAATCCCCCACATGAATGGAATTTGACGGAGAGAAAATGCAACAACATGATCTAATCAAAGAGTACAGAAATTGAAAATATTCTGCAAAGGATAGGTAGCTTTTGGCTTTGAACCTTCCCTTGTGAGACACTATCGGATTTACTAGCTAATCAGTGAACATGATGTCTTGAACTGTTCAGCCGTTTGTGTAAACCAAGACAATAGAACTCACACAGTGTATTCCCAGACACAGTTTAGTTCTCACTATTGTGTTCATTTTGGCCCTGAACAACCTGGTCTTCATGAGTGCTCTAGAGAATTGTAGCCCTTCACAAATCTCACAGAACCGGCCCAGCTCACACTCACATAGGTGATTCTTATGAAGAGTATCCTGCCATACTCCACTAGGTTTACCTAGATATAAAAATCATTAAATGTTTTAATTAACCTAAAACGCTGCAGACATCACTATTTCATCATAGAAATGGGTAGGAGTTAGACTCCACAGTGATCCTTCTGAGTTAATCACAACTCGGTTGTCCCTTTGAACCTAGATCTTGGGATCTCCAGTCAACTAGGTTGGGTTGCCGTTGTGGTAACTCTTATTTAATAGGCTTAAGTCCCATTCCCCTCGATGAATTCTCAACTAACTCTCTTGCTAACCCTTTGGTTAGTGGATCCGCTATGTTGTCTTTAGACTTAACATATTCTATGGAAATAATTCCATTAGAGAGTAGTTGTCTCACGGTGTTATGTCGACGACGAATGTGTCGTGACTTACCGTTATACATATGACTCTATGCTCTACCTATGGCTGATTGACTATCGCAATGTATGCATATAGCAGGTACCAGTTTTGGCCAAATTGGAATATCTTCAAGGAAGTGGCGAAGCCATTCTGCCTCTTCCCCTGCTTTGTCTAAGGCTATGAATTCAGATTCCATAGTAGACCTAGCAATACAAGTCTGTTTGGAAGATTTCCAAGATACAGCCGCCCCACCAAGAGTAAAGACATATCCACTGGTGGACTTCGAGTCTTTAGTATCCGATATCCAATTTGCATCACAGTATCCTTGAAGTACTGCTGGATATCTAGTATAATTCAGCCCAATGTTACGAGTAAATCGAAGATATCTTAGAACCCTAATAATTGCTTTCCAGTGTTCTACTCCCGGATTACTCGTATATCTACTTAATTTACTTACTGCATAAGCTATATCTGGGCGAATGCAGTTTATCAAGTACATTAAGCTTCCAATAATTTGGGCATACTCTAATTGAGAAATACTTTCCTGTACATTCTTAGCAAAATACAAATTAACATCTACAGGAGTTCTAGCAAGATGATCATCATCTTTGTTGAATTTGTCAAGTATTTTCTCAATGTAATGAGATTATGACAAAGTATAACCTTCTGATGTTTTGGTAATTTTCATACCAAGAATTACATCAGCAATGCCCATGTCCTTCATGTCAAAATGTTTATTCAACATTTTCTTAGTAATTTTAATCATATCATTATTACTACCAATGATGAGCATATCATCTACATAAAGACATACAATGACATAACCTTTGTCTGTGTTTCTAATATAAACACATTTGTCACACTCATTAATTTTAAATCCATTTGACATCATTGCCTTGTCAAATTTCTCATGCCATTGCTTTGGCGCTTGTTTTAAACCATATAATGATTTAACCAATTTACACACTTTCTTCTCTTTTCCTGGAACAGAAAACCCTTCTGGTTGTTCCATGTAAATTTCTTCATTTAACTCACCATTTAAGAAAGCGGTTTTAACATCCATTTGATGGATTTCTAGATTGTATAGAGATGCAATGACAATTAGCATTTTAATGGATGTTATTCTAGTAACCGGTGAGTATGTGTCAAAGTAATCTAGACCTTCTTTTTGTCTAAAACCTTTGACTACAAGTCTTGCCTTGTATTTGTCGATTGATCCATCCGCTTTCAATTTTCTTTTGAAAATCCACTTGTACCCAAGAGGTTTACAACCTGGTGGCAAGTCCACTAATTCCCAAGTGTGTTTTTGCAAGATGGATTCAACTTCACTGTTGACAGCCTCTTTCCATAAAGGAGCTTCAGGACTGGACATAGCCTCTTTAAAGGTTAAAGGCTCATTTTCTAATAAATATGTTAGAAAATCTGGACCAAAAGATTTTGAAGTTCTAGCACGTTTACTACGCCTAGGTTCCTCTTCCTCATTTTGATCTAACTCTTGTTCTTGATCATGTTCTTGATCCTGACTAGTAATAGCATCAAAAGATCTTTTATTAGTACTAGTCTCTTGTCCAGTCTTCTTTGGAAATACATGTTCAAAGAATGATGCATTCCTTGACTCAATAATAGTATTTACATGCATTTCGGTATGTTCTGATTTATGAATCAAAAACCGATATGCACTACTATTCTTAGCATAACCAATGAAGATGCAATCAATGGTCTTAGGACCTATCTTAGTCTTTTTAGGACTAGGAATAGCCACTTTAGCCAAACACCCCCACACTTTTAAGTATTTGTAGGATGGTACCCTTCCATGCCACAATTCATAAGGTGTTTGATTCACTTTCTTTCGGGGTATTTTATTTAAAATATAATTAGCAGAAAGTATTGCTTCCCCCCACAAGTTCTGAGGTAATCCAGAACTGATTAACATGGCATTCATCATTTCTTTTAAAGTCCTATTTTTCCTTTCAGCAATTCCATTTTGCTGAGGTGAGTAAGGAGCGGTAGTTTGATGAATTATTCCATGTTCTTTACAAAATTCACCAAAAGGTGATTCATATTCACCACCTCTATCACTTCTAAGTTTCTTAATTTTCTTACCAAGTTGATTTTCAACTTCATTCTTATATTGAATGAAAGTTTCCAAAACTTCATCCTTGGTTCGAATTAAATAAATATAACTATATCTAGTATAGTCATCTATAAAAGTGATTACATACTTTTTCCCACCTCTGGTTTGAATTGATTTAAAATCACAAATGTCACTATGAATTAATTCAAGTGGTTCCGTACTTCTTTCAATTGAATGAAAAGGAGTTTTAGATAATTTTGCCTCAACACAAATTTTACATTTATGATTTTAATTAATGTCAAATTTAGGTAAACATTCCATATTAATTAATCTACGCAAAGATCCATAATTAACATGTCCTAGTCTACCATGCCATAAATTTGAAGACTCAAGCAAGTAAGAAGAAGATGTAGTATTATTAATAACAGAGGGTACAACAGTCATTACATTTAACTTGAAAAGGCCATCAGACATGTAACCTTTTCCTACATACATCCCATTCTTAGTAAGTACAAATTTATCACTCTCAAATACTAGCCTAAACCCATTCTTACTCAACAAAGATCCGGAAACAAGATTGTCAGGTTTTTATTGTTGGCAACCCCGTTTGACAAAACTCCTTTGAGTTGTAATTTTATTCGCATTTTTATTTCAGCGAGGCTATGAGTTTATCAGATGCAAATCCAAACCCGAATCGAGCCATGCAGAGAAGTTTGTGATGTTAATGCTTTCAAGATTGCCACTTCGCTGATTATTACGGGGGTCGAGCTGCCCGGTCAGCTTGCGGCCGAAGCAAAATGCAAAATTGCATTCAAAATTGCATGTCTGCCATTGGTCGCTCGAGCCAAGAAGAGCTCGCTCGAGCGAAGGTTTGCTCGCTCGATCCAAGGATTGCGTCCATACAAAAACCTAAAGAAGTGTATTCCTCGCTCGAGCCAAGGATCCGTCGCTCGAGCCAAGGCACTAGTAGAAATCATGAAAATTACTCTCCTCGCTCGAGCCAGGAAAGCTTCGCTCGAGCGAGCCTCAGAATCCGGATTTTTCAAGGAGTTTGTTTTCTTCCCAATCTAGGATTACTTTTGGTTCTCTATAAATACTTGGTTTTCTCCCAAAACTAAGTAATTCATTGAAGTCCTCCAGATCTTCTTTTTGGTTCTTAAAGGTTTATATCTGGGGATATTTTGTTATTTTTTCTTTGATGATTTATTGAGTATTCAACTCATGGTTTAAAGAGAGTACATCAAAGGTTTGTTTGTTATACACAAAAGAGAGAGTTGTTCTTCAATTGTGAATTCTGAAGAATTCGAGCCTGAAGCTTTGGTGGAATCCGGAGTGGCTCATCAGAAAGACGATTTCGTGCTGAAGATGGGGTTGGAAGAGGCATATAGAGGTTGGTTCAATTAGGCGTTGTGAATTCGCTAGATAATTGAGAGTATACCTGTGTAATTCCTTTAAATCTTCTTAGTGGATTGTTCTTGTGGCAGTTGCCCGTGGTTTTTTGATCACAATTGGAAGGTGTCGAATTGTGGTTTTTCCACGTAAAATCTTTGTGTCTCTTTCTCTTGATTGTTTGATTGGGATTGTTATATTCTGCTTAAAATTGTTACATAATCACAAATCAACATCTAGGGGGTTCTAGATTTTTCAAAGATTCTTGCGAATGTCCGGTACATGCAGCACATTGTTGAGAGTGAGTTCCTTTCCTGATGTCATCTTGAGAATAATCTTTCCTTGTCCTTCAACTTTGGAAGTTGAGGAGTTGCCCATAAAAAGTTGTTCACCATTGTCCACTGTAGAGTAAGATGTGAACATCTTTTTGTCGGCACAAATATGGCGAGTAGCACCAGTGTCCACCCACCATTCTTTAGGATTTCTGACAAGATTTTCCTCGGAAACAACTGCAGAAAGATCTATGACATCTACACCATTGGAAATGTTATCCATTTGGTCATTTTGGCTTTAGCAACCTTCTTACTTGATCTTCCTTTGCCTTTACGAAAATCAGTTCTTAAGAACTTCTCTGGTTTTCCACCATGATTCACTGGCACAGTCCCAACATGAGGAGAGGTTGGCGTAATGGCAATCACCGTACCAGTACTGGTTTGAACATTAGTTTGACCAGTTTTAGTAGACATAAATTCTAAATTATAAACCACAATTATAATTAGAATTTAATACTACACAGAAAATTAAAACCAAAAAACACAGAATTTTAAATTCTATAAAAAATAAAAGAAACAAAAATTGTAACTTTTATTTTCAATTAATTTGAAAATAAAATAAAATTTTATTTAAACAAATTAATTCTACACAGAAAATTAATCCAAATTCACATAATTAAATTCTGTAAAAATAAAAGAAACAAGAATGTGACTTTTATTTCCAATTAATTTGAAAATAAAAAAAAATTATTTAAACAAATTAATTCTACACAGGAAATTAAATTCTGTAAAAATAAAAGAAATAAGAATATAACTTTTATTTTTTCAATTAATTTGGAAATAAAATAAAATATATATTTGACCAAATTAATTCCACACAAGAAATTAAATTCTGTAAAAATAAAAGAAATAAAAATATAACTTTTATTTTTCCAATTAATTTGGAAATAAAATAAAATTTTATTTAACCAGATTAATTTCACACAGAAATTTAAATCTCTTGTAACACTCCAAAAATTAAAATATTGAAACAGAATTTTAATTAATGAAAACACAGAAAATAATTTCTAAACATCAAAATTAATTTTCTGACAAAATTTCACAGAAATATATTCTGAATTGTTAATGACACCAGTATCGAACTACTAGTTGTTGTCAAAGAAAAGAGACAGTATATTACTACTATCTGTCAAATAGCATATAATCACTATTTGTTTTTCCAACCAGAATATTATTTTGTAAATTCGCAGAAAATAATTTTCTTCCGAAATTATTTACGAAGAACGAAAAAAGGAAACAAACGAAAAATTCTGTAAACAGAATAATTCGAGTCTGTCTTAAGATTGTTGAAACAATCTTCTGTGTAAATAAAATAACTTGAAATAAAATCAAACAAAATAAATAAATTACATACCGGATTTATTTATTGAACCAAATAAAAATTACAAGACCAAGTCGAGTGTGTGACAGTCTGTCTTTAAGACAGATTCGCCCCGCTACGGTACTTACGGTTGAGTGGCGTCTATCTCCCAGAATACAATGGTCTTCACAAATTGTAGTAGTACTCCAAACAATTTGTTCGGCGAACCAAACCTGTGTTCTAACTCTCTGAATATTTATTCTTAAAACTAAATATGAGGAATAATGCACTAAAGAAAAATTGGACAGCAATGAGACAATATGACTGAATTTTTCGAATGAAACTTTCGGATCACAAAGACTCAATCATCCGCCGAACCGGACTGTTGGATAAAACTCTATTTATAGGCAAAAAACCTGTGATCCGAACAGGTTCCTTCAATGAACGAACAGATGCAACATTTGAATTTCAACCAAATGAAAAGTGTCGTTGGACCAAAGTCAAACTGTTGAGGAAGTTTGAACATTTTGTCTGTTTGGTACATCTGTAACAAATTGATGGAACAAATATTTATTAATTAAACTATTAAAATATATATATATATATATATGTATTAAACTATTGAATATATATATATATATATATATTAAATTAATTTTAAATAGTTTAATAAATAAATAAAGAGGTACAAATTTTAGGAAACCACTTAAGGAACCTAAAATTTAAATTTAGAATTAAATTAAATTCTAAAATTACAAACTTTAAGAAATCACTTAGGAACCCAAAATTTGAATTTAGAATTAAATTAAATTCCCACAATAATTTTTATTGAAAAAATTCAAACGAATTTTATCTAAAAAATTAATGTTAAACCCGAAAACGACGTCATCTTCCCATTCACTCATAAATGGTTTTGACGTTTCGTCTTCAACCACTTCACCTCTTCAGACCCACCCCAAAGACGTTTGGGTCCACCCAAAATTGGGTTTAAAACATATGCCTATATAAAACCTATTGGGTTTAAAACATATGCCTATATAAAACCATTTTTTCCAACAAGAATAGCTTATCCTAATCCTGGCTAGGGTCCATGTCTCACCGTTCCAAACACGACGCCAATTACATAATCCATAGATTTCAAATTCCCTGTCCCTCCACGTTCACCCCTAATTATTAGGGTTGACGAGGCAGGCACAAGTTTAAGTTGTTTTAGGAAATTCGTTAAAAATTAATAATTGTTTGGTTTTTTTTTTTTGTTTTTTAATTTTTTTAAAAAGATGTATAGAGGTGATATGACCTAAAATATATTAAAAGTCAAAAAATGAATTTTTACTATCTTCTCAAAAGAGGCCTCTATAGTTCTTCACTTTTGTCTTGAAAGGAACAAATAAAAAATAATGTCATATTCATGTTGTGTAAGAGAATTTTCAATCTTAAACAAAAAAATTCAAAACTCTTTTTAAAATTCATAATCAAACACACAACTCAAAACTCAATTTAAAAATTATTTTCAAAACTTATAACCAAACTCTTTTTAAAACTCTTTGTTTAAAAAAAAAAAATTAATTTTTTTAATTTTGTTTTTTAAAATTATTTTTAGAATCAAAACTCAACTCACAACTCCACACTCCAATTAAGATTCTAAAACTAAATCAAACAAAGTCTTTAACTTTTTCGTTTTTTAAATTTTGATTGGGTTGTAATATTTTTTATTCATGTTCGACTTCTGTCGTGTTAACGTGATGTAATAAAAATTCTTCCTTAATTAAAATAACTAAGTGTATGAAAATACTTTCTTCTTCCCTTTTTTTTTTTTTTGGCAAGTAAATTTTAGAGGAAATTACAAAAAAATTAAAAAAAAAAACTCAACATTTGAATCTTGTAACAAAATAAATCCTGAATTTTCAATTATGTTAACTTAAATCCTAGAATTTTGATTTTTTTTAATCTAAACTATTAGCCTATTTCTGTTAAGTAAAACATATAGAAAAATTGAGTTTAATTATTAAAAAAAAAAATTTTTTTTGTCGATATTACTTAATATAAATAGAATAATGGTTTAGATTGAAAGTAAATTAAAATTTTAGGATTTAAATTGACAAAATTAAAAACTTAGGATTTATTTTGTTGCAAAAGCCAAACTTTATTTATTTTTTTTCTTTCTACTATATATTACTTTTTGAGATGTTGAATTTCAACTTAATTTCATTTCTTTAAAATTTTTATTCAATGGGATAAAATAAGGAATTTTTAAACATGTGATGATACCCTTACATGAAAAATAATATTAAAATATATAATTAATTATTTATTAAATGTGTTCTTCATATCAATTGTTGTGCTAGTTTGACCTTAACCTAATTTGTTTATGTATCATCTTATTGTGTTTTGTCATAAACAAGTCAAATCGAAAATGGCTAACCTTAATATACTAACTTTATATATGAGTCGTGTCGCGCTAACGTATCGTTAAAAATAGTACATATTTTAGTGAATTGGGATTATTGGTACAATTGGTTGTTGTAACTTGTAAGTCTTTGTGAAAGTTTGCCTTGAGGTTCTTTCGATAATTCGAACCGTTTAGATTATAAAATTTATTGAGTAGATTATTTATGTAAAAAATTAAATTGATTGGACATTTACAGCCTTATAACAATAGCACATTTATTTTTTTTAAAAAAATAAATGATTAATATAATTTTGATATTTAAAAACAAAATTAAGACCTGATAATGAGCTTATAAATGCCTAGTTAATTTAATTATTTGCATAAATAATATGTTTGACGAACCCTTAAATATGAACAATTCAAATCATAGCAACGTATCAACCCTGAAGTCTAGGGACAGAACCAGGATTTTATTACCAGAGGAGCCAAAAGAAGAATAATTTTTTTCACGATATACATAAAACACACATGTATGTATGTATGATATATAAATTATATATACATTAAAAAAAATTAATACCATAGAAATAATTCTAATAGGATGAATAAGTTTTTTTTAATGTAAAATAGAAAAAGAATTCACGATGGAAGAAAAATAACATATATATTTTTTATACTGAGGGTCATTTTATATATAAAACAATATATATATATATATATTTAAAGTTTATGACAAACAATAATATTCATAGAAACAAAAAGACTATGACCTCATAATCTTCTCTTAATTATGTCCTACCAATGTGATAGCAACATCCCCATATCCATCTTTAAGATGCATTTCTTGCTGTGTACTTTTTTTAAAATTTTTTTTAGAGAGGTGTGCAATATATATTTTCCAGGAAAGGAAAATATCTTTTAAATGCATTTCCAATTTCCACTTAAAAAGTTGTTTGATTTTTTTCTTTTCTTTTACCAACGAAAGTTTTTTTGTTGATGAAATTCAATAGACAAGCATAGTTGATAAAATTCCTCATTTAATCCCATTGAGTGAATTTTTTAAAGAAATATTTAAAATGTCCTTATTATTTTCTTTCTCATTTTTTAACTTCTTTTTTTCATTCTTTTTTGATCTGCCTTAGCAGTTATGACTGTCTATACTATGGCAAAAGAAGAAAAATAAAGAAGCAGATAATTTTAGGCATTCCACAATATTTGAGATGTTATGTGCAAATCACGTGTTATTTTTTTTAATCAATTTATATACAATTTTTTACTGTAAGGTTCATATTGATATAAATTGATAGTTTAAGATGACAAAGTATAGCTTTTTTTTTTTTTTTTTTTGGTGAGGGAGTAAAGTGATATTAACTGATAGTTTAAGAGAATAAACTGTAATTACCCTTAAATTTAGGCAAGGGTTACTGGAAAATGAATAGTCATTGAGTTGAATTTTTTTTTTTTTTTTTCATCAACAAAAGAAGAATATATTGATGCAAATGAAAAAAAAAAAAGGTACAAAATACCAACAACAGGATGCTGTGTTGCTGGCAGTTCTATATGCTTCTATGCTCCTATGCTCCTGCTTATCTGAAGCGGCAGAGGGGTTGGATGAATGTGAATCAGGATGCCCAAATGGTTGGTAGTAAGGGGTCCCTAGTGCAGCTCTTCCTTTTCTCTGTTGTTTCCTTTATTGGTTTCTCACCAATTTAGGGTCTTGTGCTATTTGCTCTTCCCTCTTTGTTGATGTAAGTTTTGTATGTTATACTTTTTTCATCAATAAAGTTTTCTTTTGTTGATCAATAAAAACAAAATACCAACAACAAAATTACATAAAAAAGACCAAGAACAAAACATCAAAGCAAAAGGAAACACATTTCAGCTAAGATGGAATATGATTCCCAACTAATCCTATACAAAGACTTGATAAAAAAAACACCTAATCAAACCTCCCACCCAAACACACTAAGATTGTGTTTGGCTCATAAATTTAAGGAAGAATTTGAAAAGAAAAATGAAAGAGATGGATGAATTATAGTTATATTTCATTCACATTTTACCTAATTTTTCTCTTTTTATTTTCAAATTCTTACCAAAATTCACGAACTAAACATAATCTAAGCTCATCAAGCAGAAATTATCTAGTGTTTTGAGAATATCACGTGATTGTGTGTCCAACTAATGGTATTTTGTCATTTTCCCATACTATCATTTCTCCTTGCTATTGAATGGACAACATCACCATAGTAAAAATATTCAAAATACTAAATAATTACTCCGCCGAAAGTGTATGGAAAAATTATTCTTGCTAGGTCATTTGTTGTTGAGCAAATAAAAATAAAAATTAGGAACTAATATAAATTATTCAACGTCTAGGTGGAGACTATGGAGAAAAGTAACAAAAGAACGATCATCAGCTCCCTCCTATAATAGTTGATAGAATTATACATATATGTCTTTTGCTGTTGTCCACTTCAAACCCTGCACATGAAAATTCCTTCAGGTCAATGTGTGAAGACGAAAACACAAAAATACAAAACCTAATATACCCTCTCTTGTCTATTCTTCTTGGAGGTACATTAAAATTACTCATGTGAATGTTGAAAATAATTACTAATTGACAAGGGTAATCTCGACTGTTGACAAATATCTTAATTAACAAGGGTAACCTTAATTAATTAATCAATAAATTAATTATTTTTTGCTTCTTGTGCTGTTACATTTATAATGGAGTTTAGTATTGATTTTTTAGTAGTTTTTTTTTTTATATATTTTTAAATCTAAGGAAACTAAACTTTTTTTTGTAAGTAGAAAAAAATGAGTAACAATAAGCCAAAAAGTTGGCTTATTTAGCTCACTCCAAGGGGTCTAATTAAGGAAAACAAACATATATAGTGAGGTAACTAAGCCGTAAATAACTTAAGTTGAGTCGAATAACATATTATTCAAATTTAGTTTGAAAACTTAATGAGTTTTAAAATGTATTTTAAGTTTGACCTGTTTATTTATTGAGTCAATTTCAAATGAGTTTTAACCATACCAACCTCGAGTAGCTTGGTTTTGTTGTAGCCCTTATCAAACTGAGTATTTAGTTGTTTATATTTGGTTTAAAAATTTAACGAATTTTAAGATGTATTTAAATTTATCTTATTTATATAACCAATTTATCTTAAATGAGGTTTGGCATTGGTTTCATTTAGGTTTAACTATAAATTTTTTGTTAAAAATTCCAAGCCACATGATTTTTCTTCATTCATGTGGAGCTTACATGGACTTCTTGTGGAACTCATGTGGAGTTCATGTGTTATGTTCCTTGAACAAGATTTGATGATTTTAGATCTAACTAAAATCAATTAGAACTTATAGAGGTAAACGTGTCACAATTAAAATTATAGGAATCAAAATAATCACGAATCTCTTTTTTCTGGCTCTGTTTGATTCACATGATTAATAGTAAAAGGGTTAATAATTCATAGAATTAATGTAAAATTGGGTATCCACTTTGATTAGTGAGATAAATAATTTTCACTTGTCCACATTTGTTTTTCAATGAGTATGAAATATATAATTCCAATTATATGTTTGTTTTGAATTATTAATTGTAAAACTAAAAAATTCACAATTTTTGTTGGACTGAATGTCCATCAAAATCAACAAGGCATTTGGCTTAGTGGTTATATAACACCCTTTGTAGTGTAAGACCTTGGGTTCAACTCCTATAAATTGTGTTCATAACCAATTATTTGGGTATGCCCTTGGGGGGTAAGACCTTGGGCTTACTGATGAGCTATCTAAGGAATATGCTTCCATGCTGAATTGTGTTCATCAAAGTTTGCCTTTAAATTATTTGGGTATGCCCTTGGGTGGTAATCCAAGGAGAAGACGGACTTGGAAACCAATAATTGATAAAGTTAACCCAAAGTTGGCTTCTTGGAAAAGGAGGTTCTTATCTTTTGCTGGTAGGTTGACTATGATAAAGTCTGTGCTATCATCCTTACCAACATATTATCTATCTTTGTTCAAGATGCCTGAAGGGGTTGCTAAGGAGATTGACAAAATCTAGTCCAGATTTTTATGGGGAGGTGATGCTCTAAGAAGGAAAATTCATCTAGTAAAATGGGGGGAAGTAACACAAAGCAAAAGTTCTGGGGCTTTAGGTATAAGAAAAGTGAGGCTTATGAATGCTTGTCTTCTCTTGAAGTGGTGGTGGAGATTTGGATCTGAAACTAATGCTCTCTGGAAAAAAAGTCATTTGCAGCAAATATGGTGAGGTTGGAGGGGGGTGGTGGCCACTACCTGTCGAGGGTCCAAGGTTATCTCTGGTCTGGAGAGATATCCAGGGGATTGCTGCCCATTGGCCTCAGTTGGTGGAATTCTTCAAAATTAATATCTCCCTTATTGTTGGTGATGAAAGGAACATCAAGTTCTGGCTTCATAATTGGATTGGTAACGTATGTCTCAAAGATGAATTTCCAAGACTATATTCTGTGTCCCTTGACAAAGATGAATCTGTGGAAATGTTAAGCAGTAGGAGAAATGGAAATGAAGAGTGGAAGCTGGTGTTCAGGAGAGCCTTGTTCCAGTGGGAACTAGAAGATTTGAGGAGACTGAGAATAATGCTTCTTAATGCTCCAGCTATTTGGGATGGGATGGTGGATAGGTCGAAATGGAATGCAGAAAATTCTGGGGTTTTTACTGTGTCTTCTGCCTATGAGTGGAGTGCAGCATCTGTTGAAGCTAGTAGTAACTTAGTAGGGTGTATATGGAAGAATTTGGCTCCATCTAAGGTTCAGTTCTTTGGGTGGTTAGCATGGAAGGAGAGAATTAAGACAGCCAGCTATCTTCAAAGACTAGGTGTCCTTAATGCTGCTTCAGACATTAACTGTATTTTCTGCAGGGATGAAGTAGAGGATATAAATCATGTGCTGCTGTCTTGCCCATTTATTTGGAGGATTTGGTCAAATATTATCAGTTGGTGGGGTGTTTATTAGGCAATGCCTGGATCTGTGTCTGGTTTGCTGCAGTGGTGGATTGGATTAAAACTAAAAAAAAAGGAGTTATCCATCTGGAAAGCTATACCATTGGTGGTGTTTTGGTCTATTTGGAAGCAGAGGAATGAAAGCATTTTTAAGGGCTCACCGGTGAATTTTGAAGGGCTATGTGATTCAATAAAGGTCAGGGTAGCTGTATGGGTCAGAACTTCTAACCCCTCCTTTACTTACTCAATTAATGATATTGTGTATAATCTCAAGCAGGTTAGATTTTGTCTGAGGGGCTGATTTGGTCTGGATTTGATCTTCCTGGGGCTTATGTGACTTTGCCTGCTGCTGTATGGTGTGCACTCAACCAACTTTGAAATGCTGAGTATTCTGCAGCCCAAGTTCTGCATCTGGTCTGAATGTTGGACTGATATGTCTTGCATCTGAGTTGCATTTGTGTCTCTAGGCTTTTCTGCAGCCCAAGTTATCATGGTCTAATCAAAGGAAATGGATTCTGCTTTTTGGGACTGATCTGGGCTGAATCTGATCTGTTCTGCATGTGTGAATCTGCACTGTTCTGTTTGTGTCCTGAATCTGCTATAATTGGCAGTGCTGATGGGTGGAGTGTGTTGCTTTGGTTTGGGTTGTTACAGAGAACATTATGTTCTATTGGAGGGATTCAAGCGCAATGCTAATCTGTGGAATGCTGAATCGGTAGGTGATAATTGAAGCAGTCAATGTACTGCTATGTTTGGTCTGCTAAGTTGGTTGTGGTTATGCTATGGTGTTTAGCTGGGAGTCATTCTAGCAGCTGCTCTCCTTCCATGCTAGAGTGTGGCAATCAATTTGAGGATGCTTAGTCTTGGTGTTTGCTGAAGGTGTGGGTATGCTGTACCCAACTGCACTTTTGGTGGCTTCTCCAACACACTCTGGCAGCTGCTCTCTACTGCTGCTATTCCAAGTCAGTTTTGGTGTTGCTTTCAGATGTTTAAAGCTGCATGATTTGCTTGAGGTTGGGAGCTTCTCTATATGGATGGTAATTTTGCTAGCAATAGAAGCTCAAGGCTCTCAAAATGAGGTCGAGTCTGGGCTGTGTTTCAATTCTGTTTTTTGGTCTGTTTTGGTGCTCTATGGTGTGTCCGCGTTGGTCCCTCACCAACTTTGGGATGCTAGCAAATGATAGGATGAACTTTGTGATGCTAACCTAGTTGGGATCATTTAGCTCATTGTGATGCTTTTGCACTTCCCTTTTCTTTATTGATGTAATCTGTCTTGTACCTTGTACTTGTTTTATTCCATCAATAAAGTATCTTTTTTGCCGATCAAAAAAAAAAAAAACTCCTATAAAAATGAGTTTGATATCCTTTGTGGTGGTGTTTATCTCTCCCTATTATGTGGTTGTACTAAGTAACAGTGAAGTTATTGTTGGGCTTGTGCTTGGTAGATTTGTTAACTTTCTAACTATTGTGGACTAATAGTCTGCTTGATGATATAATGTTTCTCATACTTGTAATTATTCTCCTATCGATTGACAAAAAAAAAAAAAAAAAAAAATGTTCATCGGAATCTAATCCGAATAATAAAAATTGTAACCAAAATTAATAATCTCAATCTTATATTATAATCTCCTAATCAAATAGGACTACTGAGTCCAAATACTTGTTGCATTTATTTTATTTATAGCAAAAAAATAATTAATTTCATTGTTTGTAAAGATGCGTCACTAATGATGCAGACTCAACTTGGCATAATATTTAAACAGAAACTTGACCTGATTAATAATTTCGATATGCAAAAGGGTATTGTCCAAATGATATTTGGATGTGTGTATGATAATTGTGCAAACCTTTGCATGATTATTAAACACATGGGACATCCAAATATTATTTGGACAAAACTAAATGAAAACCTGAAGGATAACAATAATAATAATAATAATCTACTATATGTATGCTGCAAAATGGAAACAATTTCAATAAAAGAGCTTCGATGTTCAAAGAAAATGAAGAATAATGCAAGGAGGCCAATACCCAAGTATTTTAAGAGGGCATAATGTTGTGATATTTATAAATTCTCCTACCAATTAATGCAAAAAAAAAAAAAAAAACTTACTGTTGAAATTCAATGTTAATGGATGGGGGTGATCCATTGGCAATTGCTCCAAAAGCTGTAGTAGAGAGAACCATGGTGGTTCCACCCCTTGAAGGCCTTGAAGCCGATGTTTGTGCTCTGTCTACTATCTTCACTTGTATTGTTTGACTTGGATTGCAACTATTTGGTGCTGCTGCACTAATACACCTCACCAAGTATTGCCTCCCACAAGCTGCCCCATTGTCCCATATCCCCTCTCCGGCTGCTGCGAACAGATTGCTTGACGGAAACTGAGACCCATCGTTGCCGCTGCACGCGGTGGCTGTTTCAATCCAACCACCCGACGAAAACACATAAAAAAAAAAAAAAAAATCATGTTTTGAAAATTGGGTTGGGATTTTCTGTCTCTAAATTATTTTAATCCCTGTCCCGATTGTGAATGTGAGACACATAGATCAATTTTTCAACTTGTACAAAAACCAATCACGGAATTAAACACCAACTCTCATACATGGGTGCGGAATCCATCAAAAAAAGATAAAATTCCGTTCATGTGAGACGGTGTTGTGTTCAGTTATGTAATCCATTTCTGTTTACATATTTTTAAAAGACAGAGGGTTTGAGTGTGGAAAGAATTGTTTATGATTTGTAAATGATTGATTGTAATTGCGGAGTGGGTACTTACGTATATATGGTGGGGCATAGCTGGCAGCAGTGCCGACATCGGCAAGAGAGAGATGTGTAAAAAATAGCAAGAAGAGAGAGAGGCATACAACGAGGAACTGCTGGGGATTCATTGACACCCTCTTTCTGCACAGAGAAAAACACCAACTGATTATGTTGGAAAGTGCTTATGATCTTTACATACATGTCTTCAGTCTATATATATATATATATATATGTACAATTTACAAACTATTGAAAGTCAACTCATTGGTTTTAATGATGTAGAAGGTTTCAACTGAAGGCTGAGATATGAATATGAAATAGAAGTTCTGACTTTTGTTTTTGGTTTAAGATTTTGTTAATTTGTGTTCTCTAATATATATTAAGAGTTAGTATACACGATGTATATGCAATTTAAATCACTACATATTAAGGATTACTTGACCCAAGTTCAAGTTCCATTTTTTTTGTTTGTTAAATGGGTTGATAATTGTTTTAACTTTAAAAATTAATAATATTACTTGCATTTACAAGTGAGTAAACAAAATAACTTTAGTAATACTTATATACTTGCCTTTTGGATTTTTTAGTTAATGCATTTAGGAAGTTATTAAAAAAAGGGTTCGGTTGAAAAATTCAATTTTGAATTTTATTTATCCAAAGTTCAGGCATTAATTTATTATATTCATAAGAACAATGCCTTATAAAATGATCAAACTATCTATGTATATATATATATATTATTTTATAAATCAAACCCTAATCAAACCATAATCTCTCTCTTCCCTCTCCCCCTCCTCTCCAACAATGGCTTCAATCAACATCAGATCTCGACTCTCCCCTTCATCATCTTCAACCAACTGCCATTGTTTGAAGAAGATTGCAGATTTTGGAGACAATACATATATATAATATATACATGGATCATATGAATATAAATATAAATATAGTGGTCTGTATGTGTGTATATATATGTATGTATGTATATATGCTGTTGAAGAAAGCATTGAAATGCTATATCCGCAATTGTCAGTGATTTTTATGAATTTAATCACTTTATATTTGATTTTAATTGACAATTGATTGTAGTAGCATTTAATAAATTGTTGAAAACTGTGTCTTGTATGATCACATTCAGATTGTAGTGGTAATGCATGTGAAATTAGTTTAAGGGGGACACTAGAGCTAGAGCTACTGGAAACATACACAAAACATATTCTCTCTCTCACAAACTTTTTTACAGTCAGCAGCAATTGACCAAGATAAGTTCAAAAACATGTTTATGGGTAGAGCTAGGGTAGACCAATTGAACAGATAAAATATTTTGGGATAAAAAATTGAACAAATAAAAATTTGAGTAGATAATTTTTTTAAACAAAAACAATTGAACAAAAAAATTATAAATAAAAAATTAGAACAGATAGATTAGATCTTTATATTTTTTAAACAGATAGAGAGAGAAACTCACAGATTTGAACAGATAGAGAGAGAAATTCAAAGATTTTGAACAGGCAGGGGAAAAAATTGAATTGATACTCAAAAAAAATTTAAATAGATAGATATAAATTTAAACAGATAGATATAAATTTGAATAGATAATCAAAAAAAAGTCAATAGATAAATTAAGAAATAAAATTGAAAATAAAATATTTTCCAAAACTAGTAAAATGACTTCTCACTAAACTATTTTACAAATGGTGTGTCACTAACAAAAATATCCACGAATTTAATGTCTTATATCCTCTTTAAATTAAATTTATCACCAATTTACTCGTAAAAAAATTATTTTTTTGTGATTAAAAAAATTTGATTTGATATATAATTTTTTTTAGCTAATAACAAATCACTTCGTGATTTTTTCGTCATTTTTAATAAAAGTTGACTATTTTAACATGTTACTAAATGCTCGCTAATCACTTGAATCACAAAACAGGGAAATAGCGAAGGGAAAATTAATTGGTGATTATTTAGTAATTTTGGAGCAATGTTCTACTTTATTTATGCAGTGACACTTGTCTTATTCTCTCTTAAAAAGTAACACAAAAGCGACAAATCACTATTTAGATCAATAAAAAAAATAAAGTTAAACCATCACATGTAGTTGTTGTTTTAGGAGTATTAAATAATTTTTTCCCAAAAAAATTGCTTAATCGAAGCATGTTGTAAATACATTGACTACAAGAATACAAAAATTTTAGATACAAATTACTAATTCCACATGGCGAAGCCGAGTTGTAATTAGTTTACACGGATATGCAAAAACTGGAACAGAGTTGTAATTAGTTCACACAGATATGCAACAATTAAAGCAAAGTTATACCTAAAATTTTTGTATTCTTGTAGTGAATGTATTTATATAGTCGACATGTTTCGAGATTTTTATGTTTAAAAATTCCTACCACATTGTGTAGAGGGCTCGAAATTTTTGAATTAAGAAATGTAAAAGAGCTAAATCGATTCGACTAGTAGATTATTTAAATTTGATTTGAAAATTAAACGAGTTTCAAAATATATTCAAACTCGACTTATTTTCAAGAAGATATGAAATGAGTAGTAATTGAGCCGATTACAAGCGAGCTCAGAGTAATTTTCTAACTAACTTAACGCATTTTAAAATAAATTTAAATTTAATTTATTTACATAACAAATGGATTTCAAATTTCAAATGAACTTTTAAAAACCTTATGAAAAGTAGAGTTTGAACAACAATGATTTGAACATAAGTGGAGAAAAAAAAAATTAAGGGAAGGTTTGCCACTTTTTTTTTTTTTTTTCATTTGTCACCAAAAAATTTCCATTTAAATCGAAGATCTAAATACAGTTGGACACGAGGATTCTTAACCAACATCTCTAATAATATACTACACTTCAAAATAAAAAATAAAAATAAATTGCATTCAAACTTAGAAGGTACTATTAAATTAATTTTCATGATTCATTTATAGCTACAACATTTGGTCGCAGGGGCATCTTCAAAATACTATTCAGTTAGAGGTTCATTTCTAGAATTTTTAAGGTCAAAAGGATAATTATAATTTAAAAGATTATTTTATTCCTATCTATCTTTCTATTTATTTATTGTCCACCTCTCTGTTTATGTGTCATTCCATTATTTATTCATGTATTATTTATCTATCCACTTAATATATTTATCTGTCTATTTATCACCAACACCACTGTCGCTGCCCGCAACTTTTCCAACAGTGGGGTTACTATTGAAAAAAAAAAATTAAAAATTATTCTTTTCACCAAACAATTTTATTAAATATATCTTTATCACAAAAAAGGACCAAATCTTACACCAAATAACATATAGCTCCATGGGTGTATACTTTTCATCAATTATTATCCATAAAAACAATACAGTTATGGTTGGCAGTTGAGACCTATTCCCACATTTATGGATACTTGGTCATTATACGGCTGCCGACTTTCATAATAAATACACGCTTCTCTCATTTTTATATAGATTTATTTATTTTACCTCCACGTGGCAACTTGTATATTATTTATTTTTTAAAAATTAAATTGAGCGCCGTTGTTTTGTTTGATTCTCACACCAAAAACGTTCATTATGATTGATTTTGATTAGTGCATGATTTTGTGAGTCATAAGCATGCACTAACCAAAACGAGTATAATGATGATATATTACTATGCAAGTTCGCATCATTTTAGTTTTGAATTTTGATAATTTATTGTGGGTTTTACTAACAAACGTCAATTTGTGCACGAAAAAAAAAAAGAATTTGTAGAATACAATACAATTTTTACTAATTTTAAAATAATCTTTTATTAAATTTATAGTTTTTTTTTAGTAATTTAAAAATATTTTTTTACACAAATTTCAATATTACGGATACACTTGTTAGCATTTACCATTTATTATAAGTTGCATATTATTTATTTTTTAAAAATTAAATTGAGCGCCGTTGTTTTGTTTGATTCTCACACCAAAAACGTTCATTATGATTGATTTTGATTAGTGCATGATTTTGTGAGTCATAAGCATGCACTAACCAAAACCGAGTATAATGATGATATATTACTATGCAAGTTCGCATCATTTTAGTTTTGAATTTTGATAATTTATTGTGGGTTTTACTAACAAACGTCAATGGGTGCACGAAAAAAAAAAAGAATTTGTAGAATACAATACAATTTTTACTAATTTTAAAATAATCTTTTATTAAATTTATAGTTTTTTTTTGTAATTTAAAAATATTTTTTTACACAAATTTCAATATTACGGATACACTTGTTAGCATTTACCATTTATTATAACCTTATTCTTATATTAAAATATATTAAATAAAAAAATAATCTTCTAGAAATAACATAACATAACATGCACGCTCACAATAAAGGTTAAAAAAAAAAGGAAAAATTACTATTTAGATTGGATTTTGAAAAATTATTATACAAATGTGAAAAAGATGATGATTTTAATTATTAATATTTATATTATTTTTTATTTTTTTATAAATATTTTCCCTAATCAGCAGTAATATGTATTTCTCCCTTAAAAAAATCCAAACCCACATGCTACATCAAAATATATAATAAGACAATAATTTACGAATTAGTTAATTACACCAAACTAAAAAGTTTTACTCTATGAAAATTTAAACATGGTAATTTTTTAAAAGCATAAAAAAAATTAATTAATTTATTTATTTTTTTGTCAATCAATAAATGATTATCTATAAATATAAACAAATTACATTAAATTAGATAATCAATTATGTAAGAAAGTCTAACGATACATATGCATAAAAAACTCTAACCACCATTAAAAAAAAAGAGTAAATTACAAATAGATCTCTTAAGGTTTGTTTAAAATACAAATTGCTTCATGTGGTTTGGAAAATTACAAATACCTCATTGTTAGTATTTTTTATTTAACAGAATTAACTAAAAAATGAATTCATAATTGCTCTCCTATACAATAATAAAATTACCTAAATTATTAATTGAAACATATTTCTAACATTATTAAAAATTGTTAATTGACTTGATGATTTATTAATAAAAGGGGCGATTTGTTATGAAATAAAAACCTCAGGGGGGTGGAATGTAATTTACAAAATTACAGGAGGTGATTCATATTTTAATCAAACCTCAGACAGTGTATTTGTAATTTACCCTTAAAAAAACACACACACAATTCTAACAACTACATCAATACAAGAAAGCATCATAATAAGTCTTGATCTCTCAGTTGAAAGTATGTAAGGATGTCTAATTGAACTAGTCCAGTTGGTTAACCTAATTTAGAATAGAGAAGCATTAACTCTAATAAATATTTTTTTTTATTCACATCAGAGTGTCGGTTCAAAACTCGACTAATTCCTAAAGGTGCACAAGCCCTACGTAAGAAATTTTCCGTAAGTACACCATAGTTAATTCAAGAATTTTTTTCCAATCCGATAGTCCCAAAAAATTGTTCACACCTAAAAAGTTTTAATCATAAACCTTAGAGGGAGCACACCCCCAAAACTCAAGACCTTACCACCAAGCCAACCCTTAAAGTTTCCCGCAACTCTAATCCACATATTGCACGCTGGAAATCAATATCAATATATAATTGCTTGCTACAAAATATTCATAACAACTTTAAATTGTAATAGCCCTACAATCCGTTTGGATTGATTGATTTTGAGAGAAAATGAAAGAAATCGATTTCTTCCATTCTTAATTACTTGTTTAAAATACTAAAGAGAAGAGAAGTGAGAAGAAATGGACATAAATACTAAAGAAATAAGCATAAAAGGTTATTTTGATAATATAACTTGTAAGAGTTTCTTTTATTTTATTTTATGTAGTCTATCGAAATAAAATTGAAGATAAATCGGTATCTTTTTTGTTTTTTCTTAGTTTAACCAAACAAAAAGGATAAAAATCACAATCTCTTCATTTCTTTTATTTTCCCTCCTAACTTAACAAATCATTTCTTTCTCCCTTCATATCCAAACATATATAGTAGAAGAAAAGACTAGGCCACCAGCACATCCAAGTTTTTTTATTTTTATATTTTTTATGACGGTTGTCCAGACTAACTTACGTGCATCTTGATTAATTCCGAGACTCACATAAAACGCCCTCTCCATGTGGATCGGGCAGAACCCATGAGCGTGGCGCATATATAGCTAAGAGAGAGAGAGAGGGAGAGAGGGAGATGGATACATACCTCGTGCAGCTTTTGGTGTGGAGAACAGGCCTGTGAAGATAGGAGGTGAAAAGCTTCATACAGTACAACTGCTGACTCATTGAGAATTTACATAAAAACCAATATCATTAAAGAAGGTAGTTTTTTTTTTTTTTTTTTCAAATCAGATTGCTAAGAATATTGTATGGATAGGCACACTTCAAAAGAATATTATCTCTATATATAGTAAAGTTTGTTAAATGTGTAAGTTGGGCAATCCTTATCCTGAAGCAAATAGTCTGAATGAGATAGCTTGTCGTAACAAAATATATACATATTCCTTAGAAGAATGAGTTGTCCAGGTATTTCAGTTACATGCTCAGGAGAAGCAACATTTCGAACAGTAATATTATTTTGATATTATGATGTTTGAGTGATGCACAAGTTATCTCAACCAGTTAAAAACTAATCTCTAGTAAATTTCCTAATTTTAAAAATTTATTGAAAAAATTGTTGATAAATCCATTTCTAAGGGAGTGTATGGCATTAGATCCTATGATTGTTTCGTTTTGTATGTAACGATGTGATTAATGCAATTATTTGGTGAAAGAATAAATTATTATCTTTAAGTATAAGTTTTTTTTATTTTTACTCATTGTTTGATTGTCGATGGCCAGAAAAGTCACTAGAAGTGGCCAGCTGCGGCTAGTGGTAGTAATATAGACAAATAGGTATATTAGATGGATAATATATAAATAAATAGGTGACACGCAAATAGATAAGTCAAATTGGACAAGTAAGTGAACAAATAATTGATAACTGAAATAGTGGACAAATAGGCAGAGATCATATCATCTTTTAAATTGTTAGGAGTTGGGGTGCCTGCTATATATGCACAGTAGGCACTGCTGTGTGGTTTTATAGGCTTATTTCGAGATCTCTTTTGATAATCTGAACTGTTCACATTTTAGAGTACATCGAGTAGAACATATTTGTAAAAAATTAGTTAATTGAATATCGTTAATCCTTTTATCCACTCACATTTATATTCATTTTAATATTTTAAATCACAATGTTATTTATTTTTTAAAATACAAATATAAGTGGATGAAAGGGTTAACGATATCCAATTAGCTTAATTTTTTACAGATATGTTCTACTTGATATACTCTAAAATGTGAACGGTTCAGATTATTAAAACGGATCTCAAAATAAGCCCATAGGACCAAACAACAATGCCTATTGTGCTAGGTACACAGCAAGCACCCCAAATCCAAATTTTTGTTATTATTCTTATCCGTATGGTCTCAAAATATTAAAATTTGGGGTAATTGGCTAAAAAATTATAAAATTAGATTAATGGCCCAAGTGTCTAAAACTATCCCATTGTTATATATTTTTTACTAGCGGTAAGTACGTGATATGAAAAAAATTTGATAACATAAGTTTCACATAAATAATATAAATAGTTAGACTTTCGTATGCCAAATACAAAAATGAAAAATATTAAAACTCACTATTGGATTTGTTTGGAAATTGATCTTTTTAATAATTTTTTAACTTATTATGAAAAGTCACGTAAAAAAGTAGAGATAATCAATTGACAACTTGTAATAACTTTTTGACAAAAAGTCACTCTTCCCAAACATGGCTCACAATTTTACCATAATGACATGCATTTTATGTGTCAATTTTTAAGTTGTCACTAACTCAACTATGTAACTTCCTCTCCCTTGGCTAGAGTAGCAAACTTTGGCGAGTTCAACCAGAGCAACCTGAGTCTAACTCAATTTTTTCAGAATTGAGTAACATATTTGAGCAAATTGTGATTTTTTTTATTTTTTTTTTAGAATGGATAAGCCAAAAAGCAACCTGTGATTGAAAACACTTTTTTACTTAATATAGATATAGATAAATATAGATAATCCAAAATTGGTCAAGCCATATCATGGGTCATGTTCTATCTATAACCCTAGACTTGACCAAGAAAAATTGATTTATCAATTAGTAGAAATATTTTATAATAATCAATTTAAATCGACTAATATCTATTATATAAATACAATGAATCATAAAAATTTATCCCAAAAGTGGGTGTATAATATAGGTTTAAAATTAGTGAGATGTGAGTCGCGCTCACAATAGATGTAGACCATTGTTTTTTATTTTTTGAATAACTTGTCTGGTAGATTTTATGGATTTACCTATTTTACCATAGAACTTATTCAAGTGAAAATTTTATGTCAATTTTTAAAAATATTCGTAATTATTAATTTGAAGTTCCTACTTCAAAATTTTGAACTTTTTTATTTTTTCAATAGGATTCTGACATGTGCACTTGAAATTTTTTACCATTTGATAAATTATGATTTACAGCTAAAAAATAATTTAAAATTATATTTGATTCAAATTTTCTTTGGACTTTATTTTTAAATTTAAAATTAAATGTAGCTTAGACATAGCTAAAAAAAATTACCATCTAACCAAAAAGATATAGCTAAAATGATTTTTGACAGTTTATGTACATTTTTTTTTTTAATTTAGATAAGTCAATAGTCTTAAATTATATTTATTTTTCTGTTTCAAATATTTAAAAAAATGAATAATATTTTGGAAATATATATTTTTATAATTTTAAATTATATAATACTAAAATTAAATTTAGAATTTCATTTTAAGGATTTTCAAATATCAAATTAGATTTGGCTTAGATATGGTTAAATTTATTTATTTGACATTCTATATATAAATATTTTTTCTTTAAATTTAGAATTATGGGCGAATTACACTAACAGTCCCTATAGTTTCGGGCTCGTATCACTTTGATCTCTGAATTTTCAATTGTGATACATTTGATTTTGAATTTTGAATCTTGTTCCAAATAAGGACAATTGAAGATACCATTACTCAATTTCGACGGTATGGCCATCAATTTGATCAAATATAAACTAATTTGACAAAAATAAATGTCAAAAAAATATTTTTGAATTTTTAAAAATTATTTCTATTCACTAAAGATAAAATTATGTAAAATTGATAAATCTTTTACACATTTATTTATTACGAAATTATTTTTATTATTTGTTTGGATGATGATCATGTAATGGGTGCACTACAAGAATTTTCACTTTTGGTGACTAAATTTTTAGTCGTCAAAAGTCATTTTTTAGTCGCCTATAGCCTTTAGCGACTAAATTTTTTGGTCGTAAAATTAGTAGCCGAAGAGTAGTCGGGAAAGCTAATTCGCGACTAAACTTAATTTAGTCACCAAATGTATTCATTTGCCGATTAAATATTTAGTCGCCAATAGATTGGAAAATTAATTAAATAATAAATTTTTGCCGACCAATTTTTTTGTCGCCAAAAGCCAATGATTTAGTCGTGGAAAAATTTTTAGCTACTAAATTTTTTAGTCGCCTAAAGCAAATACTAGTGTTTTGGCTACTAAAATTTTAGTCGCCTAAAGTCAAATCTTTTTTGACTACTAAAATTTTAGTTGGTAAATACCATTTCTTTTGGCTACTAAAAATTTAGTCGCCTAAACTTCCACATTTTTGGCTACTAAAAATTTAGTCGCCTAAACTCCCATATTTTTGGCTACTAAATTTTTAGTCGCCAAATGTTTGATTTTCTTTTGGCTACAAAACTTTTAGTAGCCAAATTGTTGTTTTTCTTTTGCCTACAAAAAATTTAGTAGCCAAATATTTGGTTTTCTTTTGGCTACAAAACTTTTAGTAGCCAAATGTTTGTTTTTTTTTTTCCCCCCTTTTTTTTGGCTACAAAACGTTTAGTCGGCAAAAACATGATAATATATTTTATTGCAAATATTATAATGTGTCCATAACCTGTCTGTATTCCATGCAATCTGTAATACGTATATAAATAAAATGATACATAAACTATCAATCTTTTTATAATCTGCATCCGTATACAAAAAATAAATTACTTTAACTGTCCAAGTACATACAAACCAACTATTGTCCAAATTAAAATAATAATTCCATACAACATATAGAATCATACAAAAAGTAAAGCCGATATACAAAAATTACATTTACTATACCATATGAAATGACCATTTGGCATAGTACAAATTGCCATCGTAATATGTACCGCGACAAAAGGTGATATACGTACCAAGCCAAAAGTACATCTATGTACCACGACAAAAAATCATATATCTGTATGGTGACAAAAGGTGATCTATCTACCATGCCAGTAATTATCTGTTCGCTTCCAAAAGTTTTCTGTATCAGTAATAGTTAACTGCACAAAAGCCGAAGATGACAAAAGTATTATATTACTTCTATACAAAAGTTCAATTTCTTCTCCATACACCAAATATCTCTGGAAGTCCACGGAACAAAGTCATCTACAAAAAAAAAAAAAAAAAAACATTAGAATTGGATCCAAAAATGCCCAGCTTCGTGAATGAATTGGCAACAAGTGACAAATAAAAATAAGTGAGAAGCAACCTTCCATGATGAATCAATTATCAGTCATTTTATAGTCTTTCTAAAGTCTTTTGTTATAAGGAACATTGTTAAATGCAGAACAATCATTGCTAAATCTTTCATTAGTAACATAAAACTAATGTAACAATCTTCTATTTGTATGCAACATGTATCCAAATTCTATGGCTAAACCAATATCAAAGCCCAATGTGAATAGAAAGTATTCTTTTTACCAACTTCCTCATTATTTGTTTGCGAAAGGCACTTGAATCATTAGATTGGATATAAAACCATCGCTGCTTATTAATGTATGTCAGTGCCATTTCAGAAAGGATATTAGAACATGTGATAAAAATAATAACAAAAATAAATTTCAATCATAAAAGGAAATATAGAAATATATGTTGAGACACCAATAAATGGTTTATCAAAGAAAGAATACTTGATATCTCATGACGCACATGGCCTCAGAAACACCATGAGCATGTTTCATACTTGTATGAAAGTTTAAATATAATATAACACACGTGTGTACGTTCAAAAAATTAGCAAGTTTAAAACAAGGCGTAAACTGAGTTCATATTGGTTTCTGAATATTTTTCTCATAATTTTCCATTACTATACATCTCCAATACATTTCGTCAGTTGTCACAAGTCCTATCTATAATGAGGAAGCTGCCCGCGAGAGTCAAACGGAGGTTCGGGGGCTGTTTTGAAATTTCGCCCCCGAAATGCCTTTTTTCGACTAAGTTTTGGGCGTATTCGTCTCTAAATCCCAACCTACGGATTCGAATAACATTCCGTCAGTTGTCACAAGTCCTAGTTGGCATGGGGAAGCTGTTCGTGTCGGCCACACGACGGTTCGGGGGCTGTTTTCAATTTTTGCCCCCGAAACGCCTTTTTTCGACTAAGTTTTGGGCATATTCGGCTCTAAATCCCAACATATGGGTCCAAATACCGTTCCGTCAGTTGTAACAAGTCATATTTGGCATGGGGAAGCTGTTCGTGTCAGCCACACGGCGGTTCGGGGGCTGTTTTGAATTTTCGCCCCTCAAACGCCCTTTGTCGACTAAGATTTGGGTGTATTCGTCTCAAATCCCAACCTATGGGTCCGAATAACATTCTGTCAGTTGTCATAAGTCCTATTTGTAATGGAGAAGTTGCCTGTGAGAGTCAGACAGAGGTTCGGGGGCTGTTTTGAAGTTTCGCCCCCGAAATGCCCTTTTTCGACTAAGTTTTGGGCGGATCTGGCTCTAAATCCCAACCTACAGGTCCGAATAACATTCCGTTAGTTATCACAAGTCATATTTGGTATGGGGAAGCTTTTCGTTTTGGCTACAAGGAGGTTCGAGGGCTGTTTTGAATTTTCGCCCCCGAAACGCCTTTTTTCGACTATGTTTTGAGCGTATTCGGCTCTAAATCCCAACCTACGGGTCTGAATAACATTCCGTCATTTGTCACAACTCATATTTGGCAAGGGGAAGCTGTTCGTGTCGGCCACATGGCGGTTCAAGAGCTGTTTTGAATTTTCGCCCCCGAAACGCCCTTTTCGACTAAGTTTCGGTGTATTCGTCTCTAAATCCCAACCTACAGGTCCGAATAGCATTCCGTCAGTTGTCACAAGTCATATTTGGCATGGGGAAGCTGTTCGTGTCGGCCACACCGCGGTTCGGGGGCTGTTTTGAATTTTCGCCCCCAAAACGCCCTTTGTTGACTAAGTTTTGGGCGTATTCAGCTCTAACTCCCAACCTACAGGTCCGAATTACGTTCCGTCAGTTCTCACAAGTCCTATTTGTCATGGGGGAACTGTTTGTGTGAGTCACACAGTGGTTCGGGGCCTGTTATGAATTTTCGCCATCGGAAGTCCTTTTTCGACTAAGTTTAGGGCGTATTCGGCTCTAACTCCCAACCTACGGGTCCGAATTACGTTCCGTCAGTTGTCACAAGTCCTATTTGTCATGGGGGAATTGTCCGTGTGAGCTACACGGTGGTTCGGGGGTTGTTTTGAATTTTCGCCCCAGAAACGCCCTTTTTCGACTAAGTTTAGGGCGTATTCGGCTCTAACTCCCAACCTACGGGTCCGGATTACGGTCCGTTAGTTGTCACAAGTCCTACTTGTCATGGGGGAACTGTCTGTGTGAGCCACACAGTGGTTCAGGGCTGTTTTGAATTTTTGCCCCTGAAATGTCTTTTTTCGACTCAGTTTAGGGCGTATTCGGCTCTAACTCCCTATCTACGGGTCCGAATTACATTTCGTCAGTTCTCACAAGTCCTATTTGTCATGGGGAACCTGTCCGTGTGAGTTACACAGTGGTTTGGGGGCTGTTTTGAATTTTTGCCCCCGAAACGCTATTTTTCGACTAAGTTTAGGGTGTATTTGGCTCTAACTCCCTATGTAGGGGTCCGAATTACATGCCATCAGTTCCCACAAGTCCTATTTATCGTGGGAAAACTGTCCGTGTGAGTTACACAGTGGTTCGGGGGCTGTTTAGAATTTTTGCTCTGCTCTGGTGCGTGCAAAGGAAGTGAAGCTAGAGACTACAGGTTAGATTCATCTTTTAATACTGTTATCCATGGTTCAACTGAAAATCTTTGTTACAGGAAAACAATTAAATATGATTCATTTTTTATCCAAATTACAATTTCTATTCATTCCCCATGAATTCCACAAACCAAACGAATCAAAACAAAAATATAAAATACTTTCACTACTAGTGTGGATGTATTTGCTTTGCTGTTACAAGTAATGGTCAATGCATCTCTTTTATAACCAAGCCACCAAGTTGGAGATCATTAGTTATGAGATTATTACCTTTCACCTGAATGCTCTATTTTATAAGCACAAATAGATCATAAGAGTCTTTTATTTAAATAATGCAGGTCTCCTTTTATTTCACAACTACAAGAGTCTTGCTATCCTCAAGTTATGAATATAGTTTTAACTTAATGTAGCAGAAATCTCAAAGCCACCACAGCAGCAAATAATGTGCATACCAAAAATCCACACATTATAGAAGCCATCAGAGAATTCAGTTTTGTGACCACAACAACTTATTATTTCTAACACTCATTTTGCAACCTATATAATTAAATCACAAGTAAAATTAACATGATCTATATAAACTCCACTTCAAATTAGCAAGGTTAAATTACAACTAATCAATATCAGTACATAAAAATACACTAATCATGTGGTGTTGAGAAATGAATTTCAAACAGTCAACAGCGTAGTTACTGCTAAACTTCCCATCACATAAATAAACAAACTTACACCATACACCATACACCACACACCAAAATTAGATATAACAATTAGACTCCAAAATGAATTATGGCTAGGTTTGAGGCACTGTGGACGTCCCCGAACGCATCCCGGGGAAAGGGGTGCGAGTCCCCTCCCCCGTTCTGGTTCGATATTGGGTCACTACAGTTCGAAGGACTCAAAATGTCACGGTTCTTAATCTTAAACCAAAGAGTCCAAATCCGGCAAATCGTTTTGAAAACAGATTTTTTTGAAAGAAGTGCCAAACATGGACTGCTTTGCCAGATGCAGAGTCGCCACCTAAATGTTTTTTAATGGGAAATTTAGGAAACCCTAACTCGGTGCCAAAGGCCACGTGTCCGTCATCACCAAAGTTGCCTCGGCTCGGGAACTTGGGTACGATTGGGGAAGGTCACTTCGTGAGCACCCCCGCTCGCCCGGTCAAAGACCGGCCTCTACTAACCATGATATCTATTTTGAAAACATTGTATGCTCTTATTCCGGTTATTAGCCTAGGTTACTATGTGATGCGCACAGCATACAAGTATAGACTGAGTCGCCTGAATTGGAACAAAACATTTCATGTTTGTTTGTTTGAAAATGATTTGATGGTGCTACCCGCAGGTAGGCTAAGACGTGGATTTGCCACCCTCAGGTGGGCTTAGAAAACATGATTTTGCCACTATCTAGTGGGCTTAAAACAAACATTTGATGAATTGTCCAATCCAAGTAACTCAGCCTCCACCCACAGGCATTCAAGGCAGTTATATCACATAAGCATATAGCCTCATGGTAAGCATGCTATTCATGGCAACACTCACACACATGCAAGGATGCTAAAGCATAAAACTCACCGAGTACTCCGAGCCAAAAACAGAAGCTCATTAGAAATCATGCATGATCCTAATTATACAGTAATGCCTAATGCAACACATGCAAAAAATGCAACTATAGCAGGCCCGGCTTTTCTAAACATGGCATGTGAAATGCTACAACTAACACGTATTCAATTTGGAATTGAAATACAAATGCAGTTTGTATGATGCGCCGAGCCCGGTGCGTGCAAAACAGATGAATGATGCAAACATGTTGTCATACTGTATGCTAATCGAAATATGCCCTATATCTAACCATCATAAGCGGGTAAATAAAAGGGAAGAAAGACGTGGGGTTGGAAGACATACATCACACTCACCCACACTTATTACAACTATGCCCTCGCGCAGAGGGTCCGAATAAATAATACAGTCCGAATGAAAGAATAAGACAGTCCGAATAATACAGTCCGAATAATATACAAATTCCTAATTAATTAACAAATTAACTAAGAAAAACTGTAAACTGGCATGCAAGCCAGGGGCTGCCTCACTTCCGCTGAATGATGTATGCTGGGCTGCTTTTTCGAAAATCCACTGGGATGCCCCAATTAGCCTCCGTTTGCAATGTTTCTCGAAATGCGTGCCAGACTCTGAAAAGTTGTTGATTCTTCATTTTACTGTAACAGAGAGCAGGAAAGGGGCATAGCAATGTATTTCACAGATATATGCATGCCTCGATCCTCGTGCCACCAATCACGCATCTCGATGCATGATGGCCGAGGAGTCGAATTGCACAACTCGATATAGGATGAATGCGGATGAATGCGTATGAATGCTACAACAAAACCTAACTCTATCATGGGTAATCCGGAGTGTCGGTGACTTGGGAATTGAGACCCATTCCGTCACTCGAAACGTGCCTTGTTTCCCGTGCTCGGGCTAACTCCTATCCCGAACACGATGCAATATGCATGATATGCATGAATGCAACTAAAATACAATCCTAGCATGCACAATGCTATGAAAATGAGATGCCTCGAAATGCGTGCACACGGGCACGCAAACCGAGGCGATGATCCTAAGGCATGAAATGGCATACGCAATGCCAATTGGACTTACACTAACACGAGTGGACCTCAGCCACACTCACATAAGAGGCCGACGGATGAAAATGAAGCGCCTCGAAATGTGTGCACACGGGCGCGCAAATCGAGGCGATGGCCGTAAGGCATGAAATGGCATGGAAATGATATGCAAACATGCAAATGAATTTTGGCACTGAAATGTGGGGAAAAACAGCCCCGAAATGAGGCGAAAGTACACCCTATGGATGAAATGGCCCCGAAACATGAATTTAGGCACTCGAAATGGCCTATAGCTATACCAAACATGCACAATACAGACATGGAATGAAAATGCAGTAGCAAGAAAGCCCCAAGAAAAGTGTTTTCAGTCATAAAAAGGGGGTAAACAGCAAACACACATAGGATTAAGCAAGAATGCAAAAATGGCCCTGCAAGAGGGGTATTGAAGCAAGTGATACATGCGATGCCCAAATGGAAAAGTACCCTTCTACAACACTGACGAGGGACTAAAAATATGAATATTTACAGTAGATGACATCCTCCAAATCAGTATGCAAACATGCTAAAAATGTCATGCAAGAACTAGGATACATAAGGCTATAACATGAGGTACCCCAAAAATTCATCAAACCAGAAAATACCCTTAATGAAATATGTCAAGAAGATCAAAATATGACTCTTTCCAGTTCTGATGATGGCCGAAAACAGAATCTAGATAAGCTTAAAAAAGCATGCAAAAATGGGGGTCAAAGAGGGGTATAATGACAAGTATAACATGGGGACCCCCAAAAAGGTTTATCCCTTCTACAATGTTGTAGAGGGACACAAAATAAGCTTACTCACAGTTCATGACATGCTCCAAAACAATTTACATATAGGCCAAACAAATCATGCAAATTTACGGTAAATTGGAGGAATTGTGAAGAAAGTGCAAGATAGGGGGCCCAAACAGGGTTGAGCCCTTCTTAAATGTTGAAGAGGGGCTCAAAATAGGCCCTCTTACAGTTTACATTATGCTCGAAAACAGATCACACATGGGCTAGAAATTTCATGCAAAATAATGGCATACAAGATGTTATTGAAGCAAGTGTCAAATGGAGGGCTCAAACAGGGTTGAGCCCTTAAACAAACATGAAGAATAGCTCAAAATAGACCTAGTTTTAGTTAAGGTTAGAGCCCAAAATAATAAGCAAATAGGCTTAAGAAATGAGGCAAGAAAATGCTACAAAAGAAGGAGATTGAGACTTACCCTTGTAGACAAGTTCTTGGCTGCCTTTTGCTTGAAGAATGGATGCCTTCTAGCTGCTGGAAAGCCCCCCTTGCTGCTGGAAATGAGTGATGGTGGTGGTGCTTGATGATGATGAAGAAATGGAACCAAACTTGAGAGAAATGAGAGAGATAGAGATGGATATGTGTATGTGAGCTTGAGAGCAATTTTCTAACCCTTTCTCTTGAGTTGGGAGGCCAACTATATGGGCAAGAATGGGGGAAAAAAGAGGAGGAAAAGAAGGGAGGAAACTTCCTCCAAGCTTTCCTCCAAAAAATATCCCCCCGGATACAGATCTTTTTGGGAAAAAAGGTGCATAGCTGTAAAGTACACAGCATGGGGATCATGGCCGGCCATGTGTTTTTGCTGCAGGTGGCCGGCCGGCCACCCCCTATGGCCAGCCGGCCAAGGGTCAAAATGGGCCAAATGAATTAGTGGCCGGCCACCAGGTATTGGTGTCCTCCCAGGTCTTCTCAACACAACCATGTGGTTCAAATTTGGCAACTTTAAAACAGAAGAGAGAATAGGCCAATTTTAGAAGGGGTTCAAAAGGGTCAATTAGAGTTACTGGCCGGCCATGTGTTTTTAGGATCCTCCCATGTGTGTACAACACAAATATGTGGTTTTGGCTCGAAGAAAATGGTCCTAGGGTGGTCAACATTAGCCCAGAAGTGAGAAAAACGGGTGTCTGAGGGCGCCGGAAGAGCATAACTGGTTGCTGAGACAATTGCTGGCCTCCCACCCTCCAGTGATCTTCCTGGTGATAAAACAGAGGTACCTGCCAAAAATGAACAAAAATCGATGCAAAACGAATGCTCGGGGGCCAAAACACGCAGTTCGGGATCCCGAAAATAGGCCGTTAAGCACCGAAAGTGGCATTCGGCCACGAAGTGGGTATCTAAGACCCCAGTGTCCCTCGAAAGGGAGTAAATGAGATGCATGCCAAAAACTGGAGGAAACGGAGATGGTTGGGTGGTCCCGAACCGAGGCACACGGCCTGACGGCTTTGAAAACCGGGAACCGGGCTCCGAAATGGGCAAAATGGCCTACGGCCACGAAATGTAGCCCACGGCCACTGAGAGATGGTCTACGGGACCTCTCCCTCCCCTCAGGAAAGAAAACAGAGAAAACCGAGTCTGGTTCGCAAATCGAGGCAAGGCACAGAAGAGGGTTCGGGAGTCCGGAGGCAGGGCTCACGGCCGCGACTCTGAGACTTCTGAACGAGCACGATATGCAACACCACCGAGCGCTCAATCGGTGACGTCTGAGTCTTAAGGTCGGTCAAAAATAGGGTGTCTACAGGCACATAAAAGCAGAGTAAGGATGGCTATGGGAGAGGAATTGATTATATAATCCAGAATGGGGATAGGTTGCAGTTAACCCCATTGCATCCCATCCCATCCCATCCCAATTATGTATTTCACAAGAGGCCTCTCCAGCATAGATCAGTTATTGAAAGAATGGTAAGGCTTTCATGCCTCTATAAAAAATCTACTTTCATTATTTTTATAATTGAAAAAATAACAAATGACATTTACATATTATAAAATCAAATCAAGACAATCGATGGTATTACATAATATGTGAAATAATTGAGGATCATTCCCCATGTATTGTAAAATTACATTTGAAATAGGGTAGTAAAAATTTTTTTCAAAAACTTAAGGGATCATCCCATCTACATTGTAAAAATGCTCTTGAAATAGAGGGCCAATAAAAAAATTTTGGGTGTACAGCATTAGAGCAAAGTTTAAACCCCCATTGAAACAAAGTTTAAACACTCATTTCAAACAAAAGATTTTTACAAAAGAGATAACAATACCATATATATCTTTTCCTTTCCTCTATGATAACTTGGGCATATAACCTACCATATTAAAGCTTTGAAGTCTGATGCATCTGTTCGAAGTAAAACAAATATAACTGATGTTACTACTAATCAACAAATTTGTCCAAAACTCTTTACTCTTGCAACCTTTACCTATGAAGATTTTTTTGGCTAAGAACATGGACATGAAGATTTTTTTTTTCTGTTGATAAATCACATGTACATCAAGATATTAAAAAAATAGGAAAACTATTAATTTGGGCTGTTTGTTATGCGTTTTTGTTGATAGTAGTATGCTCTGTTTCTGCTCTATCTAGGAGATGGTAGTTTGTTTGTGTTGGTTGGCTTGGTGTAGAGGTTCTCCTCCATTGATTTCTGTTCTGTACTCTGTTTGATTCTTTTCATCTTTTTCAATAAATTTTGTCATTCACCAAATAAACAAAAATAAAAGAATTAAAATGGAAAACCAAGTTATTGCACACAAATGGATAGATTCCACACTATGTCAATAAAATATCAAAAAAAAATTCTTCCTCTTTCTACTCATGCTTCTAATTTTGTACGAGTACAAAGACAAATTCAGTTTCATAAAATGAATTTCTATACGGTTCTCATCTCAATAACTACATCCCCATAAATATCAAGCAAATAGTACATGACAACTTAGGAGGAAATAAGATCACGCAGATTTTGATAATAAATAGATAAGAATGATATAATAACCTCTTTGTGTATAGCGCGGCCTTTGGTTCGGATTCTTTTTGAATTTTGTGTTTTAAATGTTTAAATAGGGTGAGGAAGATGCACCTTTTGGGATCTCCGTTGAGCCTTCTGCAACCCCTTTCTCTAATCTCCAAAGAAGATAATTTTTTTCATTAGTTTCCTTGTCAGCCTCAACCAAAGGTGCTACAACAGACAAAAAACCTTTCTTATGCTTCATCAACTATAGGTTTCTTAAGAAGATCGACAACGTGCTTGTAACTACTTATGCTATGTGCTAATTTAAACACACTCAGACCACAAAATCAACTTATGCTAATAAATCTCACGTATTGTATTGGATGGAAAAATCCCCCGGAATCCAAGACAATCCAATCTTGGATCCTTATGCCATTGCCATCGAAGACTATTTCCTTGTGAAGCTGACATGCCAGACTGATCAACAGCACCTCCCCAGCCAACAGAAGCACCTCTGGTTCTTCTGCTGATGAGGACTTCTCGGTTAGGTTTGTGCCATACCGTTGCCAACAAGAGAAAGCCTCTGCCATATTCTCAATATCAACCTTGGACCTCAACCTGAATCTGTAACTCCAAAATAAACAAAAGTTGAATGAAAGATTTATCAACTATTTTGATCATTGAAAAAGCAAATAATCCTGATTCCTGAAGGTTTGGCCATACGAAATAACACCGATATAAAACAAATAAAGTAATACTAATTTGGGTCATATCCTAAGATCAAATGCCTAGGCAAGCTCAGTTGGCAGTCCCACTTGCCAGTCATAGCATATTACATAAACGTGTATGCAATTACTATGAGAAGAAAAGAGACAAAAAAAAGTCCTTCAATGTAATGTTTTCATAGTACATCTCGCTCTAGCAGTCATTAGAAATTACAAGACAAGTTGCTATTTCTTTAATATTTGAGTTTTTGTCTAATGCCGCTCCCCCTTTTTATCCTCCTTGGCCTGAATAGATTCCTTGGGCTACGAATCCCGAATACTTGAGTAATCTACTTAGGAATCTCACAATCAATAAGTTTGACAAAGAAGGGCCTGTTAAACACTCTCATTAACAAGTTTTGCAAACCAAAGTAGCAAATCAAAATAAATTAGGCTCCATTTGGATATGTAGATTTAAAATGAATGGATTTGGTATTTATTCAACGTAATATTCTAGGTATGGATCTAAACTATAAATTTGAGAATTTTAGATTAATGGATTTGAAATAACTAACTGAACATGGTTATTTGAAATCCTTCCATAAATGATTATTCTCCGTATACAAAAATACTAGCAAAATGCATTTTTCCTATCTCTATGCATCCTTCACTTTAGAATTATCAATCTATGTCCACTAATCAATCTTCTTACAAATCTATAAAGCTGAATATCAAATCTCTTCATTTAAAATCCACACACTTATCAACATTCATTAATTTTGATTACTAAAATTTGAGCCTGTTCTAATTTCGTTTTAACATTTTGTCAAACACATGGTGAGCAAGAGGGTGGAAAACAACAACAATAAAAAGCATAAACCAAACAACAGCAACAAATAAACTACCAACAACAACAATAGTAACATCATCACACACAAACAAATTGATTAAAAGAAAATTAGAATTGAATGGGAGTACGATTAAGAATCATTATGTAGGACAATAGAAGAATGAATTGGATTTAACAGGGTGTGCTCCAGTGGTTGAGAGAGAGATGGAGGAAGGGGAAGAAGAAGAGGAAATACCAGGGTGTGCTCCAATGGTTGCTGCAAGCGAGAAATAGAGAGAAAAAACGCTGCTCTTGGGGAGATGGGTTGTTCCGTCACCGATGAGGAGGTGGTCATACCGTCACCGGTGAGGAGGTGGTCGTATCGTCGCCGGTGAGGAGGTGGGTGCTCGTGTGCGACAGTGGTGGCCGGTAGGAGGGTCACCTGCGATGGAGTGAGAGAGAGAGAGAGAGAGAGAGAGAGAGAAGATCGATGATGAGAGAGTGAAATAGGAGAGGGCTGTGTAGGGTAATTAATTAAGGGACAAATGCCGACTAAATTTTATTTTAGTAGCCAAAACGTTAACCAACAGCGACTAAATATTATTTTAGTCGCTAAAAGTAATAATTTAGCGACAAAACATTTTAGTCGGTAATTAATTTCATAAATCCCGCCAAAAATCAAAATTTTTCCTTCAAATATTTTAATTCTTTGGCGACTCAAATATTATTTAGTCGCTGAAAATCAATTTCTGTCGACCAAACTTTTGGTCGCCAAAAGTCTGAAAGTAAATTTTTTATTTTTCATTCGGCGACTAAAAAATTTAGTAGCCAAACTATCTATACAGCGACTAAAACATTTTTTAGTCGCCAATAATCAATATTTACTGACTAAAAAAAATTAGTAGCTAAATATTGTACATTTGCCGACTAAAAAAAATTTTGGTCGCCAATTTGACATGTTTTGGCGACTAAATTTTTTTTAGTCGCCAAAAGTGTATTTTGTTGTAGTGGTGGTTGTTTTTATTTTCATTAAATTAGTTTCTATTTTTTCAAAAGTTAAATATGATGACAGCTTTGATATCATTATTAAACTAATCCATTAAATTAAAAATCTAAAACTAAAAACAATTCATATATTAAATATATTGATTATAAATTAAAAAGCCTAACAACCACCCATTACATAATCATCATCCAAACACATAATAAAAATTAATTTGGTAAAATAAATAAATAAATAAATGTATAAAAGATTTATCAATTTTAAATAATTTTATCTTTGGTGGGTAGAAATAATTTTTTAAAATTTAAAAATATTTTTTTGACATTTATTTTGTCAAATTAGTTTATATTTGATCAAATTGATGACTTAACCCTTAAAATTGAACAATGATATCTTCAATTGTCTTTACTGAAACAAGATTTAAAATTCAGGATAAAATATGTCATAATTGAAAAGTTAGGAACCAAAGTGACAAGAGTCCCAAACTAGAGGGACTGTTACTGTAATTCATCCTTAAATTATAGATACAGTTAAATCTGCCAATAATTTTATATCACTTGTTTTTCTTAACTATTAAAATTAAAAAAATTATAGTATTAATGTTTTGAAATTCTTAAAGTCTCTTAGATCATTTTTTTTGTTTTTGGGCTCGAAAACACACTGATTTTATGTCACTTGTATGCATTACACCTAAGAAACACACTAATTGATAAATTAAATAGTTACTAAATAGAATTGAAAATGAAAATTATGAAAAATATAATTATTGATTTTTAAAAACTACATATATAAAATGAATAAATGATACAATCCTTTTTTTTTTTTAATTTTTTTAATTATAATCTATTTGATAGACTTATAATCAATCACAAACTTTTAATAATATATGGCACATTGACGTATTATATATCTTAGAAATAACAAATATGCAAAAAATTTCATACATAGTATTGAGGCCAACAACTATTTGTAGTTACCTTAGAAATTGAAGGAGGCATCCATGGTTATCGTCACATATGGGCCTAATCTATTGTTAACAGAGGCTGATGGACATGGAGATTAAGTTTGAATAAAAGGCTAAAAAAAAAAAAAAGTTTTAAACACCAAATGAAATCTTAATAATCACCATTTGAGAGAGAGAGAGAGATGTAAAGAATATTTGTTCTTGTAGACATTAATATTTTACGTGAATGCAGTGAAATATAAGCTCTTTTTTTTTTTTTTTTTTTTTAAGGAAGGGATTTAGTAATTCCTACTGAAAAAAAAGATTAATTAGTTAGATAAAATATATAATATTTTTTTTATGGAAATCAATTCCTTAAGTATCCGTATATTATATTGTTAGGTATCAAATTTAAATTCCTAAATCATAAGTGAATTCAATAGCCAATGATATTTAAAATTTAAACTTTAAATTTCAATTTTTAATAGCCAATGATATTTTTCTCTTTTTAAAATAACAAAAAACCAACATAATTGGATTGGAGTTTTGAAGCTCCACTACAAAAAAAGACACTTTTGGCGACTAAATTTTTAGTCGCCAAAAGTCCCTTTTTAGTCGCCAAAAGTCGGATTTTCACTTTCGCCGACTAAATAATTTCGTCGCCGATTTTGTCGTTAATATGTGGTCGCAGATGGAATTGGCGACTAAAAGAGTGTTAGTCGCCAAAAGTAAGTAAAACAGCGACCAACTCATTTGTCGGCAATACTGAATTCCTTTTTTGGAAATTTTGCATTTGGCGACTAAACTTTTAGTCGCCAAAAGTCAATTTTTTTTTTTTAATTTTTACCTTTGCCGACTAAGATATTTGTCGCCAAAACCTCAATCTTTTGGCGACCACATAGTTTAGTCACCAAAACTATATTTAAAAAAAAAAAAAAATTGCCTCAGGTGGTTCTCCCAAGGTTCGAACTTGCAACGTCCAACACTTGGACACCATTGCGCCTTTAGCAACACTTGCACCCCACTACGCCACTCTATCATCACAAGAAAATTAATGCAACATATATTATTTATATACTATATTGCAAAAAAAAAATTTGTATATATAAAAATAATTTTTTTATGTAATATATTTTATGTAAAAAATTAAATATACTATAAAAAAATAGGATAGCACATTTGGCGACTAAATCTGAATTTTAGTCGCCAATTCTCCATTTTTTGGCTACTAATTTCTTTTCTGTCGCTAAAACAATGAAATCCGGCCTAAGGATAGCACATTTGGCGACTAAATTCAATTTTAGTCGCCAAAACTTCTACTTTGGGCGACTAAAGTGTATTTTAGTCGGCAATTCTGGACCTTTAGCTACTAATTTTCTTTTGGTAGCCAAAAACCCTCATCTTTCAGCGACTAAATTGCTTTTTGTCGGCAAAACAGCTATAATGGGCGACTAAACCAGTTTTTGGTCGCCAAAAGCATCACTTTTGGCTACTAAATAGTTTTAGTCGCCAAAAACCGTTAGTTTTGGCTACCAAACAACCTTTTGTCGCTAAAACTGGTAGATTCGGCGACCAAAAAATAGTTTAGTCGCTAAAACCCTGGGATTCGGCGACCAATAAATTTTAGTCGGCAAAAGTCTTCATTTTTGGCGACTAAATCCATTTTAGTCGCCATTTGTGCAACTTTCAGCGACGAAATTAAATGTTTGTCGCCATTGCTACTTTTTCTTGTAGTGCTCCTAGAGCTCTCAAAATTAAAAACCCCTTTTACTTATATAATAGATAGATAGATAGATAGATAGATAGATAGATAGATACATAAAATCTAAATCATAAACAATAAAAAATAATTATCTTCAATTAAAAAAATATATTAGCCATAAAATCCTATTTTAGATACTTTTTTGATGACCTACATAGAATTACATGAGGACTTAAATATGGAAATAATATTAAAATGAAGTTTTACCAACTTCCTATTGCATGTTTGATCCTAACTTGGCCTATTCAATATTCGTACTATCAAGTTGTGTAATATTGGGTGTTCGTCTCAAAAAATGATTAACCTTAATCGGTTACTTCATTTGCAATTCAAGTTGTATTATCATTGTGAGACTCTAAAATCTTCTCATATAAATTGTTTGAATAGTTCAATAAAAAGATGAGTTATTGCTTCATATGCAATTCAAGTTGTATTATCATTGTGAGACTCTTAAATCTTCTCATATAAATTGTTTGAATAGTTTAATAAAAAGATGAGTTTTATCCCAATAAACTGCAAAATAGAACATTGTTGATGCTGACCGATTGGTGGTTTTTGGCCGAAAACACTCTGATGATGAAGTTAGAACTCTTGTTATGAAACTGAAGAGAGAAGTAGATAACTTTTAGTGTGGGTAGGGATTAAGGCATACCTCTCTTTCAAGAGGTGGTCTCCTTTTTATAGAGATAGTGACTTGCTCTAGTTGTGTTGTCTAATGGACTTCTTTACTTGGGCTTGATCTGTTGTTTAGTCTTATTTAGATTGGGCTCAAGTGAGTTAATTTTGAGCTTCCACAATCATAGACTATCGATAATAAACGAAGAGAAAAGCGAAGAGCAGTTATTAGCGGTGTGCGCGGTGTGATTTAGGCAATTTAAGAGTAAAATTATAAATTGAATAATGAATTAGTGGATTGACAGATTGACAAATTGCCGTTTGAGTGGTTTTGAGCGGATCGGCGGATTGAAAATATTCTAATCAATTATCGAATTTTTACATAACATATAACACTAACTTGCACAATATTTTTCATATATACAACTACTAATTTATTATAAACTTTACATGTTAAATTTTTCTCACAATCATTTTTACTTTGATATTTCATTATAAATTAAAAAAATATATATGTATTAATTATAACGGAGCAGAGCAATTTTGAAAGCGGATTATAAATATTAAAGTTTAAACTGCGATTAGCGAATAGAGCAGTGTAGATTAATGTGGATCGGTACAATTTTAACAGATTTAACAGTATTTTGCACAACCCTAACAGTTAGCTACTATATATTTAATATTTTTATTATGTTATATAAGAGGTGACATCAAATAATATCTAAATATAATACTTAAATACAAGGACTTTTCTTAAGTGTGCCTTGCATATGGTATGCAAGGCACTTACACCATTCTATTTGCATTTACACATTT
>JAPPVO010007748.1:0-19573 GCA_030407325.1 Camellia japonica
GTCTAAATTGAAGCCCCGGAAGTAAGATTTCCAATGGTGGCAGTCTCACCTCAAAATTCCAAGTATGCTAAGAGATATACCTCTTTTAGTGAAGATTGCTCATTTCCGACTCAATTGGATTGATGCCTAACTTCAACCAACCATATCTCCCCCACCTGGACTCGGCTTTAGGAGATTCTTGAGTGTAAAATGAAGCCCCGGAAGTCTTCTTTCCAACAGTGGTGGCCTCATAGCTGAAATCCAAGTATACAAGTGGATAGGCCCGATTTAGCGAGGACTGCTCGTCTTTCTCTTAACGATTCATGCCCAACTTCTTCCTCAACTTGGTTTCTTCCCTCCACTCCTCTTTTCTTCAACTCCAAACCCCCAAACAAGATTTTTTTTGAAGATTTTTTGAAGAGTTCACCTCTCTTTCATGCATTTCCACTTTGTGCTTGCTCGGTTTGCTGAAAAGCGCAACATTTAACAAAATCTGAGCGTCGGAACATCGCTGAAACTTTGTTTCAAAAATGTTTTGAAAGAGAGGGTTTTAAGGTCTAATATCTTTGGTCAAAATAGTTTTATTCCAAGAATAGGGTGTAAGGTTGGGATTTGACTCTCTTATTGCCGAAGAAATGAAACCTTTGCACTGCACACCTCATTACCAAGTAAACAATCAGTGGCGCCCAAGTCTTAAGGACGGTAAAAAATGGGGTGTCTACATATCCCACTCGCCCATATCAATGTCGTAAGGGATTGGATCACCCCTTACTCCTATGCCGGTGAGCATGGAGAAGTCGAAGGGAGTCATCGTCATCTCCTCTACTGTAGAGAGATGGAAGGAATCGGTGGTATCCCACCACCTCTCCACTAAGGCACCTAGAAGAGGCCGACTCGTAGTGAGGCGCGAGAGTCCCATACAGAATGCACCAAAACAAGCCTCATCGACGATGTGGCGAACAGCATCGGGCAGCTCAATGTACCAGTCTCGTGCGATGGTGTTCCCATAGCCCCGGAAGGCATGAGAATTTCTCTGTGTCCAAGTTAAACAGATGCAAGGCAGTGTCAGAAATATAGTGTATACATGTGTTCAGAATTGATAGAAAAGTAGTGTATGCATGTGTTCAAAATTGACAAAAGTGCCATGTATGAATGTGCTCAGAATGAGCAAGGCATGTGGTGTACAAGTGTGTTTGGGATAATCAGATGAAGAGCAGTGTGGGCTATCCAAGACATTTGATCTACATTGCAGAAAGCAAAGAGGAAGAATATACCTCAGAGGCGCCATGGGATAAGTGTGACTCCGGCTCGCGTAGCAGGAGATCCTCTGGTGCACCTCGTGCAAACCTCCTAAACTGACGGATGCCGTCGGGGGGTAATACATGTACCTCTGGCTCATATGTCGCTGGGTCAAAAGGCCGAATGCCTAACGGTAAAGGCTCGAACTTGGGATCCATCTCCATCCCTGGAGGAGCTCCGCCGTGTGGAACGTCGTTTGCCATCTGAAAAGAAGTTGAAAAATGAGCAAAATGGGCGAAAAATGCCAAAAGTCAACAAAAGTCAACTCTCGAGAAGAGAAAAAAAGTCAAAAAGTCAAAACCCAGGAAAAGGGCGCCAAACTCAAGGAAAACTTGTGAAAAACATACCTCAAATGGTGAAAATGGAGGAAAAGGCTCCGAAAACAACTTTTGTTCGGTTCAAAGGGAAGGAAATCAAAAAATCTTAGCAAATCAACTTTGCGGGAGGTGTTGGAAAATGCTTGTAAAACCCAGATCTAAGGAGAAAAAGGGTCTACGAAGGAAGGGGGATGTTTTTTGGACTTAAAGGTGTGAGGATTTGTGATTTGAGGTTCCGAATCTGCTACTTCTGGCCTGAATCTGCCCCGAATCTGCTACTTCTGGCCGACCGGCCACTTTGTTGGCCAATGGACTGGTCTCAAGGCCGATGGCTTCCCAGAGTGGCCGGTGGGCCTCCAGTACTCTCCTTGGTTATTGTTTATGTTCTTACATGCCCCTATCTCTCAAGAAAGCACAAGAAAGTACACTTTTTGGAGCTTAGACGGCCTCTGTGGTAGCCCCGAATTAGGTTCTCAATGTGTGGCGCTCCATATGTACAAAATGTATCCTTTTCGTATCCTTTTGTATGTTACAAGGTTTGAAAATTGCTTTTGAATACGTTGCATTACGATGTTTTTGCCATGTTGGCAAGGTTTGCATTTGTTATATGCCTTTTACATTGAGCATGCCTCGTCTTGTTTTGAAATTGTATCTCAACATTGCAAGGAACACGCCTTTACCTTGCATGCATTGAACATGTGCAACTCTATGCCGTTGCATGGAACATGCGTTTCGCATCGTCGCTTAGAATATGCGTCGTTCCTCTTGCATATGCATACTATATTAGATATGTAGCCATGATTACATTGCATAGAGTATGCAGGTTGCTTTGAACATGCATTATTGTTGTTTTTCATAGAATTTGCTCTTGTTCACATTTGCATTGTATATGCATTTCACCCTCTTGTTTAGAATTTGCATCGTAATATTATATGGAACATGCATTCGCCACATTTCCATAGAATATGCATTTCTCGCTCGCGTAGAATTTGCACTTCTCGCATTTGTATGGAACATGCATTTGGCATTTAACATAAAGCATGACGTCGATCTTGTATAGAATATGCATTATATTGCATTATACCTGTAAGGTTTCTTTCTTATGCAGGCACGATATTGTATGTACGGTTCATTCAAAGCTGATGCAACTAGACGATATTGTATGTATGGTTCATTCAAAGCTGATGCAACCAGACGATATTGTATGTATAGTTCATTCAGAGGAATTCTGGGTAAAACCATTTCTCTCCTTCATTTCGTTGGTTAGAAACACCCGGGTACGCCCGGTGTTTACACTAACACCTTGTTAGAAGCATTGGGACGAACTCCGATGTTTATACATTTTTTCAGTGTTTGCTTTGCTTGCCTTACCCTCTCTTGCGTGTGATACGCTGAGAGGTGGTTTCCCTTCCCTCTCTCGCATGTGATACGCTTAGAGGTGTTTCTTCTTCCCTCTCTCGCGTGTGATACGTTGAGAGGTGTTTCTCCTTCCCTCTCTCGTATGTGATATGCTGAGAGGTGTTTACCTTCCCCCTCTTGCGTGTGATACGCTAAGAAGTGTTTCCCTTCCCTCTCTCGCGTGTGATATGCTAAGAGGTTTTTACCTTCCCTCTCTTGCGTGTGATACGCTAAGAGGTGTTTCTCCTTCCCTCTCTCACGTGTGATACGCCAAGAGGTGTTGCCCTTCCCTCTCTCGCATGTGATACGCTGAGAGGTGTTGCCCTTCCCTCTCTCGCGTGTGATACGCTGAGAGGTGTTTCTCCTTCCCTCTCTCGCGTGTGATACGCTGAGAGGTGTTGCCCTTCCCTCTCTCGCGTGTGATATGCTGAGAGGTGTTGCCCTTCCCTCTCTCGCGTGTGATATGCTAAGAGGTGTTTACCTTTCCCTTTCTCGTGTGTGATACGCTAAGAGGTGTTCCCTTTCCCCTCTCGCGTGTGATACGCTGAGAGGTATCTTGTTTGAGACTCTGGGTATTCCCGACAGTCGTTTTGCCCTTCCCGCGTGAGGCGTAGTGAAGATTGCATTTATTTTCCACAAGTGTTTCATTACAGCCCTCTTTGCATAATCATAAGTTATGGTTTTGCATTGTGCATGTCACTTGCATTTTGCCCCTGCCTACGGGCGCATCTGTTTTTTTATCTTGTATGTTTGTCTAAGTTTTCGGCCTTGTCAAAAATGGGTCGTCTCTGGGCTTTGACATTCACTCCCATCATTTCATGACTTCTGAGTTCTATCAAAGAGGGGCAACTGTAGACACCCCATTTTTGACTGTCCTCAAAACTTAGACATCATTGTTTGAACACTCGATGATCATCCATGCTCGTGTTCATTTAGAGCGCCTGAAGTTCTTGGCGGAGTGCCTTGCCTTCGAACCTCTCGACTTATCTGTTTTGTGCTTGGTTGTGCACCAAGAACTTGTATCATTGCCTCTGGGGGAAGAGGGTGGCCTGCTGGCCAGCCCTACAACCCATCGGATAGGCCTTGCTTCCATCGGCCATCAGTGGTGGCCGGCCGGCCTTGCTGATGGCCGGTCGGCCTCGTTAATGGTCGGTCGGCCACAAGTTTTGGCCGAGGACCTTTTTTCTGCTTTTGTAGATATTTTTGGTGCTAGCTGTTCCAGCTGTTGAACACTGAGCTCATCCTCCATACACGGGTATGGAGGGATGAAGCAAGCTTTTTGCTTGCATTTCCTATATAAGGGGAGCTCCCTCCCCTATTTGAGGGTTATAAAATTTCAGAGCTGAAATTTCCCTCTCTCTCTCTAGAATTCTCTCTCTCTCTCTCTCTCTCTATATATATATATATTGTGCTATATTGAGCTTAAAAGTGTGTTTTCTTTCACATATTTGCACTAAGACACCTAGTCAAACAACTTAGCCTTAGACTTGAGGTTCTTGGAGGCCTTGTTGGAGCTCCTTGGAGTGATTTTGGCTCAGAAGTTGGTTGTGTGCTTGCTGTTTTAAAGTTGTCCTTCAAGGGTGAGAATCTACCTCTTTAAGCTTTGTTTTTGTACATTGGTTTAGCCACCCTTGCAAGCTATTTTTGGCCTAGCTTTCAACTAAAAATCTCTTTTTTTTTTAAGTGTTAAGAATGGTTGTTTGAGGCCCTGTGGGAGTTAGGGGTGTTTCACCCCCTTGTGTGCCTTATTTGCTTAAGCCTTGTGTCATCTCTTAAGGCTCTTGAGGCACCCTTTGTTTGGCCTTTCTACCACTGAAACTCAGAGAAATTTCAGTGGTAGAAACCATGTTTTGAGGTCCAAAGTATGAGGGGGTGGCCTCCTCTCTTTGCTTCTTGGTTGCATGTCTTGTTGGCCTACTTGTTGAGCATGTTTTTCTACCATCACTTGACTTGATCTCAGCCTATTTTTGACCTTATTTCAGCATGTTGTAACTCTGTTTTGGCCTGGTTGAGTCACCTCATGCATGCTTCTTACACTTGTAGTGTAATCTTGCTAATTAGCCTTGTATGCTTGATGCTTTAGCCCATCATTCTAGCTCATTTTGGCTACACTCCAGCATGCTTTTATCCATGTTTTAGCATGCTTTAATTCTGTTTTGAGTGGTTTAGGTCATATGAGGATTGCTTTGTATAGCTATAATGTAAAGGCCCTTGACTAGCTTTGAGCTTCAAAGTCTCTAGCATGCTTTGCTTGAGTTGTTTGTATGCCTTAGCCTCATTTCTCACATGATTTCAGTGTATATAGTGTAGTCACACTCTCTCATGTTCTACTCTTTCAATGGTTTTGGGAATTGTGCCTTGTGCCTTGCTCGAAAGCCAATTTGTATGCATGTTTGTCTAAGCTTTTGGGCTACCATTTCAGCTTGTTTAGGCTATGTATGGCATGCCTCTTCTGTGATGCTCTTTACTAGCTTTGATGTTTTTGGCCCTCAACATGTTATGCTTGTATTGCTTGCATGCTTTAAGGTCTTTAGCATGCCATCTCAGCAGTAAAGCAGCTACAACCTCCCCCATTTCTTCTTCATCTTTCAATTTGATTTGAGGGTTGTTTGGCCTTAAGCTTGTGTTTAAGCATGAAGTAGGGTTTGTGCCCAAATGGCTTTAACCCTCTTTTGAGGGTTCCTCCTAGTCAAAGGGCATAATCCCTCTCATGTCCTAAGCCATTCTTTTGGTTGACCTCCTCTCCTTAGAGGACTTGCACATTGGACTGAATCAATTAAGAAATGGTTTGGTAATGTAAATGTGTAAACAAGAATCGAGCAAAGTAAAACATGCCAAGATAACATATGTGTGTTGCATTGCATGTGTTTGGATCGGATGTTAATCCAAACACTAGAAATGTGGCACGTTTCATCATACTCAAGTGATGAATCGTGTTGCGTTTATTGGTCGTTGTCACCCTTGATCATGCATGATAGGGTGACGACACTTGTGCATTCACTAACATTGTGCAAGCTTGACTCTTTGGCCATCATGCATTGAGATGCGTGGCTGGTGGCATGAGAGTCGAGTACTACGCTCCTTTGAGCTTGAGATATGATAAGGAGGGTAGTTGCACACACATTTCCTTGCAAATACACTGCCATGCCTCTGTTTGTGCTCTGTTGCAGCGAAAGGAGAAATTTCAAGAATCAGTGGCCGACCAGCCATATGCCCTAGCCGACCGACCAGCCACCAATACTGGCCGATGGCCATCACTTCTAGCCGATGAGTCCATCAGTGTGTTCTTGAGATCAAACAAAAGCAATCTGGAGGTTGGCACAATTTTCTGAGGTCAAAAGATATGCAAACAGAGGCATCTAGAGGCAAGGTGGTGGATTTTCGGGGCGAAGCCAACCGAGCATGCATGCCTCCCTCGCCCGAAGGCCATTTTACCGCTTTACTAGCTAGTTGTAGTTAATTACATGTGTTTAATTAATTAGTTTAATCTGTGTTGTAATATTTTTAATTAGCTTAGATTAGCTAATTATTCAATTCAATTGTGTTGTAATAATTAATTAGCTATAATAGTTAATTAGTTGATCTGTAATAATCAGCTTAGCATAGCTTAGCTTATTTATTCGGACCCTCTTCCGAGAGGGCACAATGTTGTAATAAGGGTGCGTGTGTGTGTGCATGTCTTCCAACCCCCTTTTCTTTCTCCCTTTTACTTATCAACTTTTGATGGTTAGTTTAGGGCATATCTCGATTAGCATACCTTATGCTTGCATGCGTGCATCATTCATTTGTCTTGCATGCATCGGGCTCGGCGCATCATTCAAACTGCATCGTACTTCAATACTCATTTGAATACATGTATCAAACTGTTGCATTCATATGCTATCTAGAATAGCCGAGCCTATTTAGTTGCATTATTGCATGTGTTGCATTAGGCATCTTGTATAGTTGGGATCATGCATATTTCTAACTAGCCTTTTGTTTTGGCTCGGAGTACACTGTAAGTGTTTATGCTTTAGCATCCTTCCATGAGTGTAAGTGTTGCCATGTTCAGCATGCTTGCCATGAGGCTATTTGCTTAAATGCTAAACTACATGAATGCCTGTGGATGAAGGCTTCGTTGCCTGAATTGGGACAATTCGATAAATGTGAGTTTTAAGCCCGCTTTGCGAAGTGGAAAAATCATGTTTTAAGCTCACTTGAGGGAGGCAAATCCGCGCTTTAGCCTACTTGCGAGTAGCACTTTCAAACCATTTTCAAAAACAAACATGAGTTGTTTTGTTCCAATTCCCGTGATTGAGTCTATACTCGTATGTTGTGCGCATCACATAGTAAGTTAGATTAATAATTAGAATAAGAACACATGGGGTTTATAAAACAACATATCATGCTTAGTAGAGGCTGATCCTTTTATCGGGTGAGCGGGGGTGCTCATTTCAAGACCTTCCCTTCTCGTACCCAAGTTCCCGAGCCGAGGCAACTTTGGTGATGACGGACACGTGGCCTTTGGCACGAGTCAGGGTTTCCTAAATTTCCCAAAACAAAATATTTACATGGCGACTCTGTAATCTGGCAAAGCAGTCCATGTTTGGCACTTTTTCATTCAAAATTGATTTTTAAAAACCAATTGCCGGATTTGGACTCTTTGGTGTTTATCAGCCTCGCATTGCACTTTGTGAGATTAGATTCAGAACTGTGACAGGAGTCTGAACTGTAGTAAGACCAAATTCGATGCTCTCCGAAAGCGGGCGTGCGAAGAAAGTCGAGTCTACACAAAGGATTCGACTAACTCTTCCCAACTCTATTTCATGGAGTCCTCTAGTTTACCATACCAGATGGCAACTGTATCAGACATGGTCCTTCCAAAGTGACAACTTTTGGATTATGGTCAAACCCATCAGTTTCAGAATATCAGAAAAGAGACGCAAATGTACCATTGGATCCCAGAATCATCAAAACGGTCAATATGAGGCATCTTGAACCACTTTGGCAAAGTAATAGCAGACTTAGAGTACCCTTCTTTGATATCTGGAATAAAATTAACTCCCTGCGCCTTTTTGAACAACTTTTCAAGTTTATTGACTTTGAGCAGGGCCAAGTCAAACTCAAACTCGAAAGGTGCCTCGGTTTGATGAATTGGAGCTTTAGAATTCTAGACCGGGATTGGATCTACTTGGCTTGGAAGAATAGGAACACCTTTGGCCAGTAGATCCTGAGCTGTAGTATTGGTAGTAATACCCAGTGTAGAAGTAGCAATGTTAGGTGTATGAGAAACAGAAGCTGCAGCTGGCTATTGTTGTTGTAGCAACCTATTGGTGACCTCGACTTGTCGGGCTATATCACGATGGAGTGAATCTGCTGATTGCTGAATACGGATCACTAACTCCTTCAGATCTGGCGGATACTGAGCCATTATAAGAATAGATGATTGTGCCTGGGGTGAACTGATTAAAGGTGATCTAAGGGCTGACTGTCAGAACAACAGAGCCGGTGAACCCTATCTGGCCCTTCTTCATTTTGCCACTGGCGAAACTAACGCAAACACTGGTTATCCCTGAACTAAATATCTAACTTTACAAACTACACCAACACGGGTCCAAAGTACTTAGGTGATATCAGAACCTTTTGAAGCTATGGTTTCAAATGACTCTAAAAAAGAAAAGAAAATAAGAAAACAAAAAAAGTAATCAAGCTGTATTTCGGCCCAACTTCAAACTATATACTATGATACTAAACAACTGATTTGACAAACTAAGCTCATCCCTCCATGAACTGATGAATTGAACTGTCTAATACCCAATAGCGAACTCCCTGTACAGATTCCAAACAGATAGCATATAGTAGGTAAAGCGAACAAAACACCCCTATAGGGGCTTGGGTTTCCCTGTCGTAGATTTGGAACGATCTAGAGCTCCACTATTTCAAACAAGCAGTATCACAACATCCCGAATGTGGGAGAACATCCTATCCTAGTTTGAAAGGTCACTAGAGCTCACTATATACACTAGGTTGATTGGTCAAAAAAAGGGTATCGTAGCAAGATTACCCAATATACCTTTCACACGTAACACCGAGAAGTGAAAGGAGGATCAAGCGGTACGGCGATAATCTAGATCCAAGGGTTGTGTTCCTAACATGGCAAAGCCTACGACTGGCTAACCTTTTGGCAAGCTTTAGGCAAGCCTCTGGCAAGCCATCCAAGAATAGCAAATGGAAAACATAGTGACTTATGAGCACCAATGAAAATGAAATGTAATGAACATATATATGTAAATAAAATCTCACATCATGAAGTTCAAGTCAAGTTCTTTTTTCACTCCCCAACAAAGTTACTAGAAACTATAGTTGGTTTTTCGCGATACTCAGAGGGGTTTAGTCTTCTCAGATATGATTCCCTACAGTTTGGACTCCTATGGTTCTGAATCTGGTTTCATGAGTGCAATGTGAAAGAAAAGAAAATGAGAGTCCGAATCTGGAAAATCCCAGAAAAATCCACTAATTGCAAGAGATGCTAAAAATGGACTGCATTACCAGATTCTAGAGTCACCACCTAATATGTTTAGGAGAATTAGGAAACCCGTGACTCATGCTAAAGGCCACTTATCCATCATAACCAAAGTTGTCTCAGTTCGGGAACTTAGGTATGAGAGGGGAAGGTCATGAATTGAGCACCCCACTCATCTGATCAAAGATCGGCCTCTACTAAATCATGATGTGAATTTTATAGACATTATATACTCATATTCTGATTGATTAATATGCTAACATTACTATGTGAGGCAAACAAGTATAGACCGCGTCACTTACTTTGGAATGCTTTGATTTCATGCTTTTTGAAAGAATTTTCGAATATGTGCAACTCAAAGAAAAAAAATGAGCCCATATGTACAACAATCAAAGGCATTCCAATTTAAGAAAAATAACCTCCATCCACAGGCATGATATTTCAAGTAAGCAAGTAGCCTCATGGTAATATGCTATATATGGCAATACACATACACACATATGATATGCTAAAGCAAAAAATGCTCACCTAGTATTTATTCGCGGCAAGCCAAAGAAAAAGAAATAATTTAGAAAAATGCATGATCCCAGTATGCAATATGGCTAATGCAACATATACAAAATGCAACTAATAAATTCGGCTACTAACATAACATGTGAAGCAACTCAAATCATGAGGTAGCGCACATAATCAAGTAGGAAATGATAACAACATCAAGTATGATGAGCCAAACCTTAATGCGTGTAAGAATGGATGCGAGGTATGAGAATGATAGACATGAAACATGATGCTATAAACAACGATGATAAGCATGTAAATAAAAGGGAGAAAGAAATGGAGGTTGTAAGACATACATAAAGTGTTACAAATTTGCCCTCTTACAAGAGGGTCCGAATGGCCTAATCAACTAATTAATACATCACCGAATGAATAATTATCTAATTATTACATTTGCAAATATCATAGCAACAATAATATAGAAAAAAGAAAAAAATGACAAGGAGCACACGCGCGCAAATGAGAACATCCACCAGAAACTACTCTGTCTGCCTTTGGGAGAACTTGTCATGACCCGAACCCGCCCCCAAGGGTTAAGGACATAACCGGCCAGTAATCATGAGATTACCTACGACCTCAGACCAAACCAAACGTATTTTAACAGAGTTAATGGGGGCCAAACGAAAGCAATTTAAAACTTTGTCCATAGAGCTGTGCTTACATGGCACATCATAACAAACCATACATATGCACATTAATAACTCACATCAAAATATGTACTATACAAAACTCTGTACATACAGGATCATATAAGTCTAAGTCAGCCAAACAAAACTCTATACAACATGTGCAAAGTCTTCGCCAACATGACGAAATATGAATACACAGCAAAAGGGCGAAGATGGGTCTCGTGTGTGAGACCCAAGGGCTGACTCCTCCAAAACCTTTGTTGTTCCACATAGACTTCACTGGGGCTGGGTTTGGACTTCTCTTGGCTCACCTACAAACACATGAATGAGCGTGAGCGATAGCCCAGTGAATAATATCAAGTAAAGAAGTTATACAAACGATATGTAGAACAACATGCTTGAAACGGCCTTGGGCCCAATTCATATTTCTAATTAACATATATACACAATTTAGGTCAAGTGACGACGATTCCAAACAAACTGGCCTTGGGCCCATTCAAACTTTCATTTGTGTCAAAACGGCCTCTGGCCCATTTGTTCATGTCAAAACGGCCTCTGGCCTATTCATTTTTGTCAAAACGGCCTCTGGCCCATTTGTTCATGTCAAAACGGCCTCTGGCCCATTCATTCATGTCAAAACGTCCTCTGGCCCATTCTTCATGTCAAAACGGCCTTTGGCCCATTCTTTTTATCCATATCAGATATTTGTCCATAATTCAAACTGGCAACTCACAAGGCTTATAAGGAAATAAGCAATTGGACAAATGACAAGTTTCAAATATCGATATTACTCACAGTGATCGGTTGGTTGGTTTGCCCTGGAGCTCGACCCTACACATTCCATGAACACAAAAGGGTCACAAACAATTCAATCCATTCTAAATTCACATTTTCCTCTTTAGGCTTCATTCTTATCTCTTTAACTCAATTACAATGCTCAATGCATGCCTAAGAGTACTTAGAAGTGAAAGAGGACGGAAAACGAAACACAGAACGCATAAATAAAATTTCAGAAAACAGGGTCCCCGCTCGAGCGTGGACTTCCCCGCTCGAGCGGACCCTTAAGGTCTGCAAAAATGCTGGATATGTTATTTTTACACTCGAGCGTGAACTCGGACGCTCGAGCGGAAGTTCATTCTACATAGCTCCCCGCTCGAGCGTGAACTTCCCCGCTCGAGCGGACGCCATGCCTGCAAAATATGTTGGGAGCACGTATTTTCCGCTCGAGCGTTGGTTTCCCCGCTCGAGCGGACACCATGAATTCTGGGTTTTCCAGCAGTGTTCTTGAGCTCAAATTTGACATTCCATCCAACATTTCTTGCATGCAATAGCTCAAACTTCAAATACACTTGTGCTAACATGATACAAACACCAAATTACATCATCATGAGGCTTAATTTCATGAATCAAACACATGCATGACCCTATTTACACCAAACTTGCTATTATGATAACAATTCAAAGTATTTCAAACTCATTTCTCATAAATTGTACATGCATGTGGAATATCACTCCCATTTCAACTTACATGGTGCAAATGGTGATTACAAACATGAGTTTTAGCCAACATTCTACATGGATCATGTATTTTGTGTTCAAACATGCAAATTTCAAAGCAATTACACACATGCATGCATACATTGACCTTCAATCCAACATGATCAACCTAATTTCATGTCAAACTTACTCTTGATTACCCAACTAGCTTGATTACACAATTTACAAACTAGAATTCATGAAATACTCACCTAGGAGCTTTAATCTTCCAAACTTAAGCTTAATTCTTGAGTTGGTCTTCAAATTATCAAGCTTCAAGATCAAACTTCAACTCTCTCTCTCTCTCTCTCTCTAACCGACCCTCACTCTCCTTCCTTAGAGTAATTTCGGCTCAAATGAACAAGAAAGAGGAACTGAGTGTGTGTAGTGCCCCTCTTTAAGTCCCACTAGTCACAATTATTTCAATATAAAATATTTGGGCACTTAACTCATTAATTTAATCCAATTTATTTGATCCGAATCAATTTCCAATTAAATTTCACCGTAGGCTCTAAAAATTATGCCAATCACAATGGCGTAATCAATTTCGGTTTCTGTGGCCGATAAGGCCTTCAATTTAATTTCCAAAGCAGATAATCAAACAGATATTCCTACGGTGAACAGATAGAAATTCAAAACCACAGATTTTCACATAATGGCACACAAAATCATATTAAACACATACTCATAGTCATGTTAAGGACCAATTAGCATACTACAGAACAAGGATATTACAGAACTGCTCTATTTTTCCCTTAGCCACTGCTCTGTTTTGCCAACAACAACACACTGTTTGTTGACTTTGAGGCTCGGCCATTCCACAATGAGGCGTGGCTGGGTCCAATAAAAGGTGGTTATGCTTCAATTTCAACCAGAAAACCTGTTTTGTGTAGTGAGGTAATAACAGTGCAGACAAAGTGTTTCCAAAAGATGTTTGTCCTTTTTACCCCTTCCTATCATGAAGATACTCAAGGGAGAGGTAGATTTGCTTCATGGACCATCAAACATGTGGAGAAGTGGTTTGGAAATACTCTTCAGATCCTGGGAGACGCTAGTGATCCTCTGCTAATCACCTGAAAAGATACAAACACTCCGGTCGGGGGTGCCGGAATTAGCACTCCGACGGACAAGTTAGTTCAGATCCTCAGGAAAGCTTGTTTACTAAGTTTAGTGAAGCGATTCTTACATACCTTTCTAAATTTGTGGCTCTTGTATTTATACTTGCTTTTTGGGCCTCGGGGCCTGAGCCTACTTTTATCTCATTCACCTTTGGTTCATTCGGAGCTACTGACCTCCGTCTATTCAGCTTCACTAACACATTCGGCGTCCTTATTTCGTAATATGAAGCCGAATAGTATCTAATTTCTGGGATACGCGTCTTCCGACTCTTCTACTTATTCAGCTCCCACAATTGGCCCCCAAGCACTTTACCGACGACAGTTGGCTGGAGTGCTTGGTTTTGAATTTCGAAAAGTCAGAGCCAAAATTCGGCGATTGGCCCCATCGTCATGTGGATATCTAAGCGCACCCCTTTCGGTTGTCGTGTCGACCTTCTCCCTTCACGCACGTGTCTATTTATTGCGATTTAAAATTTTGGCGTCCTTTCAAGTATGTATTTCGTGACGCTCATCGCTGGATTGCCTTTTGGATAGTCCCTGCAACTCTGTTTTTCGATATCCCCTTCGTCCTTTGTAAGTTCTCTCCTCCCCTGTTTTGGAGACTCTTTCTGGTTTATTCCTTCCTTGGCATATTCTCATAAACTATAGGGTATGGCGAAACATTTAAAAGACCTCCTCTCGTCAGATCGAATCGCTGGCTTTAAACGCCATTTCTCCATTCCTGATGATGTCCGTCTGTCGCTTGTGGCAGACGACACTCTTGATATGGAGAGGGAGGACAAAACCACGATTGTCTTTCCTCTTTTGTCAATTGCAGAGGGTGGAGTCCGTTTCCCCCTTCACCTGTTTCTTAGGGCTGCGCTTCACTACTGGGGTTTAATCCCTTCTCAACCTAATGTGAATTTCTTTAGAATCATAATGGGGGTTATAGCGCTCAACCGTCGCCTAAGAATTAACCTTGGCATTCCAGCCATCCGGCATTGTTATGCCTTGGCTAAGTCTTCTGGTCAGCACGGGCGTTTCTTCCTTAGGGCCAAGGATATCGACCATCAGCTGATTACTCTGCTTTCCAGTTCTGGAAAACGAGTTGATGATGTTATGGTCATTGTCCAGGGTAACTGGGAATTTGGCGAAGGGGAGGATCACGTCGACCCTATTCCTAGACGGAGGGGCAAGCCAGGTGGCTGATTGCCTTCTCGCATTTATTATTTGTTCGTTTTTGTTGTAAAGCCTCTTCTTTGAAATGTGACGGCTTGGCTTGTGCAGGGAGCAGTTTGAAGAAAGTTTTGTCTTCAACTGACGGCGCCGTTCTTTCGGATATCGAAGTCGCGCTCAAATATTTCGGCCGTCGAAGTCTTCAGAAACAAGGGAGGTCGGCGCATATTCTTCTTCGTTACGAGCCGACATACACGACCTTCTCGGTAGCGAAAAATATCCCTGTTCCTAAGGGTGAAGATTCTCTTATCGCCCTTATTTTGTCCGACTTCAAAAACTTGAGGCAGGTTGGTTTTGGAGGGTCCGATTCGGAGGGGGATGTAGCTAATGTTATCGAATCAGATCAGTCCGAAACCGAGTCCGACGAGGTATTGAATTCGGCCGATCCCCCATCCACATCGGGCCGAGGGGATCTTTCACTTGACGGCATTGTTCACGGCTTGGAGGGTATTCCCGCCGCAGACCCCGAAGACATGGCCAGGTTAAGCCTGACAAAACTTGCCAGGAAGGCGAATGCGGAAAGGTTGGCCACGCGGTGAAGAGCGGAGGCCTTTCCGTCTAAAGTACCACCCGCTACCGAATCTCAATTCTCCATGCCTGTTAGCGAATTAGAGTCCGTGAGCGTTGTTGATGTGGAAATGGCAGCAGATCGGAATGCCGAACCTGCTTTGGATGTGCAGGCTGGCCAAGAAGTTGAGGCAGAGAAATGCCCTGCCGAGTTTGAGGCCGGCTTAGAAGAACATGGCGGCAAACGTCCTCGATTAGAGGGATCGGACGTGATCGTTCCTTTTGTCATTCAGCCGATGATAAGAAACATACCGGTTTCTTCTGATGCTTCGACGCTTAAAGATCCAGAAGTCGCATTCAGGTTGGCTACGTCCGTGTCGTTGCCATCTGACAAGGAGGCTTTCCGGGTGGAAACAGATCTGAATGCGACAGCACTAGCCGCCCAATCGGCGCTTTTGGTACATTCAAACTTAGCTTCACTTAATCCAAATACTGTTGAAGTTATGGTTTTAAATTCTTGTTTTGCAGACCGTCAGATGGATAGCCGATATGGGCCGTCGCCATCGCGACGCCGTCAAAGAGATTGGTCATTTACGCGAGGGAGTTGAAGGCCAGAGGAAAAGGGCGAGGTCGAGGCTTTGAGGGCGAACAAGGAAGCCTCAAGGGCCGACGCCGAGATGGAGAGGGCTCGTAGCGCGGATCAACTGAGGTCGGATGCCGAGAAGAAGGCGGATGCGAGCGAAGATGCGCTCAAATTGGCCCAGAAGGCGATCTCCAAACTGGAGGCAGAGTTGGCTGAAATGAAGGCGGCGAAGGAAGGAGCCGACTCGGAGTCTTCCAAAGTATTCGAGGCCGGGAAAAATGCTGGACTCGCCGAGTACGTTGACCAAGTCCCCAAGTTTGAAAATCGGGGATTCAAACATGGCTGGCACAAAGCCCTTGCTGCTGCTAACGCTTCGTTGATTACGCCAATACCATATGAGCAAGTGGATGTTGAGCCATTGGAGTCTGATTCCGATGGCTGAGCCGGATGACTGACAGTTTTTAGGATGTCGAATGTATTTTTACAGTTTTTTATTTGGTATTTTTCATCTGTTGCTACAGTCATGAGTAAATCTTTTTGTTTAGTAACTTGAGTATATATGAAAAATTTCATGAGTAACTTTTCATGAGTATATATAAAATCGGGCTTGTAGCTTTTGTTTCGTAACTTGAGTATATATACACAATTTCATGAGTTGCGTTCAACTGGCTAAGGAAAATGTTGATCAATGATATTGCTTTCGGTTATGGTTAGATCGGATTAATCAAGTAAATCTGCCCTTGCCTTAGACAGGTCGCGAGCTTGGGAAGCCGAATGGGCCTAGCTCGTGGGCTGGCTAAGGCACATATTGATCGGCGCTTGCGTTTGAAAACTCGGCCGACCAGATTAATAAATCTGCACTTGCCTTCGCCAGGGCGCGAGCTTGGGAAGCCGAATGGTCCTAGCTCGCGGGCTGGCTAAGGCACATATTGATCGGCGCTTGCGTTTGAAAACTCGGCCGACCAGATTAATAAATCTGCCCTTGCCTTCGCCAGGGCGCGAGCTTGGGAAGTCGAATGGTCCTAGCTCGCGGGCTGGCTAAGGCACATATTGATCGGCGCTTGCGCTTGACTACTCGGCCGATCAGATTAATAAATCTGTCCTTGCCTTCGCCAGGGCGCGAGCTTGGGAAGCCGAATGGGCCTAGCTCGTGGGCTGGCTAAGGCACATATTGATCGGCGCTTGTGTTTGAAAACTCGGCCGACCAGATTAATAAATCTGCCCTTGCCTTCGCCAGGGCGAGAGCTTGGGAAGCCGAATGGTCCTAGCTTGCGGGCTGGCTGAGGAACATATTGATCGGCACTTGCGCTTGACTACTCGGCCGATCAGATTAATAAATCTGCCCTTGCCTTCGCCAGGGTGCGAGCTTGGGAAGCCGAATGGTCCTAGCTCGCAGGCTGGCTGAGGCACATATTGATCGGCGCTTGCGTTTGAAAACTCGGCCGACCAGATTAACAAATCTGCCCTTGCCTTCGCCAGGGAGCGAGCTTGGGAAGCTGAATGGTCCTAGCTCGTGGGCTGGCTGAGGCACATATTGATCGGCGCTTGCGCTTGACTACTCGGCCGATCAGATTAATAAATCTGCCCTTGCCTTCGCCAGGGCACGAGCTTGGGAAGCTGAATGGTCCTAGCTCTCGGGCTGGCTGAGGCACATATTAATCGGCGCTTGCGCTTGACTACTCGGCCGATCAGATTAATAAATCTGCCCTTGCCTTCGCCAGGGCGCGAGCTTGGGAAGCCGAATGGTCCTAGCTCGCGGGCTGGCTGAGGTACATATTGATCAGCGCTTGCGCTTGACTGCTCGACCGATCAGATTAATAAATCTGCCCTTGCCTTCGCCAGGGCGCGAGCTTGGGAAGCCGAATGGGCCTAAATCGGGCGCTTACATTTAGGATTACTGACGTTGCCTCGGGAGAGCTGCAAACATTAAAGGATAAATGGAGTGGGTGTACGCCAAAGGCCCTATTTATTTCCATTCTGGCAACTTGGGAGGGACGAAGATTGACTAAATCAGACGCCGCAATGAGTCGTAGTTGCGAGCCTACGCATACGGGAAGAAGACGTCCAAGGATCGGGAAACACAGCAGCCCCTTAGTCAACAAAGTAGATCGCCCCGAAAGGACAGGCAGCAATGGGGAAATTCTTCGCACCCACGACCGGGAATCGAGATTGATTCGACGCCACGACCGTTGAGTTTTGCGGTTTCTGTGAGGAATAGACCAATGACGGAGGCGGATTCTATCATTAAAGACCCAGATGTGGCAGTCGAGTTCGCTCGACAGATATTCCCGCCGGAAGTCCAACAATCGATGGTCGAACGTCGAGATTTCGAAGTATTTCGAGACGGCATTCATGGGGCTGTGAAAGGACTATATACTGCTTACGAAGTCGGCATGCGTCTGCGGGAAGCGCGACGTGAGAGCGAGAAAAAGGACGAAAGGAATCGCAGTCTGGAGATTCGCGCGGAAAAGGTTGAGCGTGAGCTTCGGGACTGAAGAATGTTCAAGCGAGCGCGTCGGTTGCGGCCGGTCAATCTAAATTGATTGTTGCGGAGAAAGTAACGACGGACCTCGGTTATGAAAAGGGGTTTCAGGACGGCCTGAAGGTCGGGATTGAGAAGACCAAACAGGACCTTGCCGAGGAGGTCTGTCGATGTGAAAATCGTGGATTCAAGCACGGCTGGATCAAGGCCCTTCAAACCGAGGAATCTCTCGAAGCCATGGGCATTGATTCGGCCTCGCCCCTGTATCATCGCCACTACTTTCCTTATCCCGATTTCAAATTGAGAGAGCAACGATGAAGATGCCGAATGAATAGACTTCGCGCTGAATAAATAGAATTTCTTTTATTTTCAATGTTTGTATTTGGTCTTGAAATATTATGTGCTTAATTAATCGTATTATTTCAATTTACTGGCAAGTTTTGTGTTGCGTGGCGTAAATGTTTAGACATGCATTGACCGGCCTGAATTAAGAAACGATCCTAAGTGAATATTTATTCGGCAATCCAGTGGTCCGAATACATCTCTCAGAAAGACAAATTGTGATATCCACGAATGGCGCGCTCCGAATCCGGAGTCTTAATCGGCCTTAATAGGATTAATCGGCCCTAAGGTGTCATGCACCAAAAGGGGCTCCGAATCTAGAGGCTTTATTTTGGCCAATCGTGATATCCACGAAGGGCGCTCCGAATCCGGAGTCTTAATCGGCCTTAAGGTGACATGCACCAAAAGGGGCTCCGAATCCAGAGGCTTTATTTTGGACCAATCGTGATATCCACGAAGGGCGCTCCGAATCCGGAGTCTTAATCGGCCTTAAGGTGTCATACACCAAAAGGGGCTCCGAATCCGGAGGCTTTATTTTGGCCAATCGTGATATCCACGAAGGGCGCTCCGAATCCGGAGTCATAATCGGCCTTAAGGTGTCATACACCAAAAGGTGCTCCGAATCCGGAGGCTTTATTTTGGCCAATCGTGATATCCACGAAGGCTGCTCCGAATCCGGAGTCTTAATCGGCCTTAAGGTGACATGCACCAAAAGGGGCTCCGAATCCGGAGGCTTTATTTTGGCCAATCGTGATATCCACAAAGGGCGCTCTGAATCCGGAGTCTTAATCGGCCTTAAGGTGTCATACACCGAAAAGGGCTCCGAATCCAGAGGCTTTATTTTGGCCAATCGTGATGTCCACGAAGGGCACTCCGAATCCGGAGGCTTTATTTTGGCCAATCGTGATATCCACGAAGGGCGTTCCGAATCCAGAGTCTTAATCGGTCTTAGTCCGGTGGAGGGCTTAATCGGCCCTTATTAATCAAGGCTTGGGAGCGAGCTTGGGAAAACGAGAAACTTTGTATTGCAAAGGTGGAACATGTACAAGTATCAAGCCCACAAGTCGGGTCAATGATAGAATTTACGTAAATGTGTTGAATTCCAAGG